>JAUTBV010155647.1:0-10351 GCA_032361325.1 Lepetodrilus fucensis | reverse complement strand
TACCTACCGAATGAACAGGACCGAGTCAGCCCGAAGACACCATCACCAGTATAGGCTTAATTGGGAGACCACAAGAAGCGTTGACACTGAACGCAAAGACTCGGGATATAATAGTATTAATACTATATTGGGGATATAATATGTATTACCAATAGTTTGGAGACACTAAATAATAAGAGTCATAGAAGACGATTGGGAATATAATAGGAGACATTAAATAATGATGGTAGGCAATATATTGGGGATAGGACACGCGTAACAATAGCAGTATCGATACATGTTTTGGACAGTCTAGAAAGGGAGGGTTCTATAGGAAAATGTAATACACTAGAAGAGAGATGATACTCTACGAGGAGGAGGCATAGCACATGAACTCACCTCCACATGTTTAGGGCATGCCTCGCATGTCTGTCGGATCGAGAGAAATAAATAGTAAATACATTCTATGTAAATCTAAATTTGCAAACATGTACTCAGCAACGATAATGACTTGGACAAATGTACCGTACTAACTTTCTACCGATCGAAATTGCGAGTCGTTTCTTTCCAGAAAATATTACAAGAGTTCAATACATGGGGATAATAACACGTCTAACATTTATCTGCCGCCAATGACCTGCCCACAACAGTGCATCAGTGGATATCTCAGTTGGACTGTTTATAAGGATGTCATGCTCCAGAGAGACCCGAACTTAATTATATCGCTGTCATGGTACACATGAAGGCTGATTTGTTGGTCAATTATATTATCCATGCACAATCTCAAATGACTTATGATTGTTTTGACTACGAGTAAGCCGGTTGATTTATAGCTGGTGTAAAATGTCTGTCCTATTACTCTATATATATATAACATCATCGGGCTGTGTCTTAGGATATGACATTCCCAAAGATGCTACTATCAGAAGGAACTATGCTCTTCTCAGGTCCTTAACAAATGTTTATGCAGGCAGGTTACAGTTGAATTATCATAATGCAAAGCTAATAATGTGAGGCTAAGTTAGCAAAATTTACTTCTAATCACTCATCATGTTAATACAAACGGTCGGCAATTTAGAAGAATCGATTCCTTGTTCGAAATGGGTATATACTAAAATAGGTTGCTAACTAAGTCTAAGGGAAACCAGAAATGTTCCGTGAAACATACGTTTATATTAATTTAGTAACGGGAACTATTCAATTATATAAAATTACAGTATAGATAACAGTAGGTCTTACATCAGCTATATTTTTTTAGAAACTTATTCAAAAGAAGTATTAAACAAACTAAAAAAGTTACTCAAGATACTTGAATGTTAGAATATTGTACTATAATTAGCATATTTAGCAATAGTTAGTATATTAGCCACTGATACAACACAGTGAACCATTGCACCACAACACACCCAGCCACGTGATGACATAGGCTACACGTGTATATATAATATACTAGCTGCAGATTAAGTACCTTCTTTGCGCTCTTGTCTTCTCTGGCCCTCTTCTTGGACTTGTAGATGAACTCACCGATGGCCACCACCACCGCCAGAGCCAGCCCTACCAGGAGTACCACGAAGATCCCTCCGACGTTTTCGACCCCCAGAGCATTGGCCTTGTTGTCCTTGTTCTCCTCCCTCATGCACGTGCCCGAGCTCTTCCACCACTTGTTGTACAGCATCTGAATCCGCCCGTTCTCCTGCAGCTCTAGGATGGCCATGGACAGCTTGTCACGGTACGCGGAATCTGAAATGATGATCATAAGCATGAACTCCTATGATATGATGGTCGTGAATATGAACTCCAGTGGTCCAAAGAACGAGGGTTGGTACGAGTCGTAACGTGTATGTAGTGTGCGTAATGGGGACGTGAAGTTGTGATCATGAATATGAACTATGGTGATCATGACTATGAACGAGTATGAGTATGAACTCCAATGGTCCACAGAAATAGGGTAGAGGTACGAGTCGTAACTTGAACATCAATAAGGTTCTATGGTTCCCAGAACGAGGGTAGCGGTACGAGTCGTAACGTGTAAGTAGTATGTATGGTGACGTGACATTGTGATCATGAATAATATACGGTCCTTTCAGAGCAAAGGGGGGCAGGTGGACGCTTTCACCGTTGGTGTCTGGTTTATTTCTTGAGCATCCATCTAACAGGACACCTAACAGTTGTTTGTTCCATAGAACGAAGGTAGTGGTATGACAGAGGCGTAACTTATAATAGAGTGTTTTATGAGGAGCTACGACTATCGCTACAGTAGTTATCTTTGGAACTGATACCCAAGACCCGTATTCATAAACATGAACATATTGATTTGTCATTTGTATTTTATGTATTTGTTTCTTCTTTTTGTTTTCTATCTGTATCTTAGAAATTCTGAAGTTTACTCTTAAGTTTGAAGATGTTAATACACAATGTGGGTTTTAAACAACCTCAGGGAACTGGCAGTAATGTTCGCGGAGGTTTGTCATTTCGAAGCGATAGAATGTAGTTACGCAGCGTTAATCAATGTTTGCTCGTCAGAACTATCTCGCCCATTTACAGCAACACTTGGCGTTACTGGAATATCAGATTGCATGTTGCTATACGCTCTCAATACAATACAAGCCGTTATATGTTTTGACATTACGTTATTATTATAGTGATGAGGCTTGGTATACAGGTTAGTTCGATTTGTTATTACCGCGAAATGATATTGAAAGCGGCTTTAAACCTCAATTCAAACACATAAAAGTTGCTCTAAGATGTAAAACTGATAATAAATTACTTTTAGGTTTTCTTTATGTAATGTTTATATAAGAATATTTCACGACATTCGAAGATATTTTCTGAGGACATTTTGACAAGCTTTAGCAAAACTAACCGATAGGTTTATAGAGGAACATGTATTTTTCAAACGCAAACTGGATAGAAAGCTCTTCGTAATTGCATAGATTGTGCTTCAATATGGATGTTTCTATTGCTCATGACCCTGCACCTCTTTGAGTCTGTGTGTAAATGCTAAAGGCAAAGCGAGTCCATATATAGCTGTTATTTCAATTAATCCAGTTGGGAAGACTTTTAAGCTGCACTTTAGTCGGGATGAGCTCTACATTGTGCAGATTTTCATTGTGTCTAGGTCACTGTGTCTCCCTCTAATAACATTTACATTTCCGAAAATGCGTTTCTCATAATTTTCGCTAACATGTTACATTTTCATATCCATTTACAAATAATACGGTTTGATGATGCCGATATTAATTTCAGAATATCGCGTAATTCCTTTCATCACTAGAACGGTAAAAGCCGCCATGTTTGTTTTCCATCTACTTTTTCCATCCGGATTTTCCAACCGACGGTAAAGCAATTAATTCATTAACGTTACTAATCAAATGACAAAAACAACCAGGCCTTTCATCGTAATCTTGAAGGTGGCACGGATTTGCATTGACCTTTACAAATGTATCTTTAACCCGGGATCTGAGAAGATATATTGGGCAATGAATATTAGTTATTGACTATGCGCGCAGTGTGGGTGCCTGTTCATTCAATTGTTGAAGTCGCTGAGCTCAAAGAATAAGCGACCCCGCAACTGAATTGTATGGTAATCTAGATGTCCGAAGAGGCCCGATAAATGAGAAAATCCTCCAATTATCGACCTTTGTTTCTCGCTCATTTCACGATAAACTAATTACTGGAATACTTGGCCGAGACACTTGAAGAAGCGATGCCGGCGTTTCCGCCAGTCGACGTCGACGTGATCGAGACGCAGACGTAATTGTTACCCACTGCTGCTGCAAATTTGCAATCATGGAAATTGCGACCTCAGACAACGATGGGGGATACATGCCACGTTTTACCGGCAGACTGAGATGCCAGCTGGTCTTGGCATTCTTCGCTGAGAAGTTCTGTTATAGTATAGAACGCGAACTTTACGGTATGTTTGAGATCCCGGATCGGGCATCATAGTTAGTTATAGTACGACGCCAACTTTACCGTATGTTTGAGAGGCCGGCTCGAGCATCATAGTTCTTTATACTACGACGCCAACTTTACCGTTTGTTTGAGATGCCGGAACGAGCCAACTTTATTGTAAGTTTGCCAGGCCGGGGCATCAGAGTTAATAACATTTAAAGGCATAATATCACAGTCTGACACAAATTAAGTTGTCGTTTTGGGCAGAATTGGAGTTAAAAATGCAAAGTACATGCTCTTAGCATACACATAATCGCTATTGTACCTCCAAATATCGTTTTACCGCTGTAAGATAGGTAAACTTGTATTGCTGTAAACACTTCCTGGTATAACCCATATAAAATATGTCCAATCTCAAATTTCTTCTGTTTTTTTCACTAAGGTAGGGTAGGTAACTCTACTCACTGAACACGGTCAAAGCAATCTTTCGTGAACACTGGCGGAATTATGAGCGAGTCGTAGCTAATAAATAAATATTAATAACAATTAAAATAGTGATAACTAGTGAGACATGTGGAATAGGTAACTGGTTGTATTTATAAGTACTTGTGTAGTCAAGACAAATGCATTTATTTTAAGGTAAAACCATGCTAGACGACCATATCGGCCAACCAACTGTGATATTATGCCTTTAAGAACTTTTATGTTTTTGTTATTGTCATGGCAACTGCATTCTTTATTTTTCAGTTTTTGTTTTGTCACGTATGTGTTGTTTGTTGTCTCCACAACATTTTGTAGTCATCTGTACTTTGTGAAATATTCATGTGTGAAAGAGTTCTATTTTTGTGACATGTACAGCGTGTTTGTACTGAGACGTGTGCTTACTCTGGTTATTCCTAGCTTAGGCTATCGCTTGTTATCACGCCGGCCAATGTCTCCACACTGAATCCTATCACTCCCACACAGCCGATGTAGCAACAATGTTATTATTAATGAAACGAACAATATCACCAGTTAAACCCATCCTTCCGCTGTTTATGATATATTTCACTGGAACGTTCATCATACATTAATGTTAAAGTCGGCATTGTTTTGTCAGTGGTTGATATTGTTTTGATGTGACAGAATTATTTTAAAAAAAAAATGTTTTAGTGAAATTGTTCTTGGTTCAACTGTAACACAGAAGGCTTTTAAAACTGTTTAGCAGTTCATGTTTCTGGCACAAAGGTTGCCTAGCAATGAATATGATACATGTAGTGATTCTCTGTAGCTTCACCTTTTCACTAACATTTTCACTGGCTATGTAATGTACTTTTGACAATATCTAGAATCGCTTAAATTGCTATATTTCAATTTGTCATATTTTCCCTCTCTACAGTTCATCTTAGACTTAAAATATATAATCATTTATTTCCCTGAATTTCTTTTTTTTTACTGTACCACCAAATTGAAGCTCTATTTAACTACATAAAAAAAAAAGGAGTTATATTTAAAGGTTAATCATTTATATGTTTATGTAGGAACACTCTGAAATCAAATGCTGGATAGATTGAACAATTAATTAATTCCTCATTTAATGTTAAATATGGAAAGAGGTTTAAAATCTATGAATAACTTGATGTCATGTTAGCATTTATCAGCATTGAAATCTTGCAGTCAACCCTTGAAATTTAACACCACTAAGTTCAGGTTTGCTTTCACATTACGTTTTCACTTTATCTAACTTTATGTTGTAACCACTCAAAATCAACACTTAAACATATGGCAATTGGCGTGGGTCTTTGAATAATTGGAAACACTAGAATATTGCAAAAAATCCACAAAACATGCAATTATTTAAAAATAATAAGTTTTTAAGCACACTTTAATGTTTGCATCAATATTTCTTGTTAAATCTTGTTCATGAAAGTTCATTTGTTTATAAGCAAACATTTAAAGCCACATGTCACCAGAACTGTCCTGTGTTGTCCAAGGTCACTACGACATGTAATATTACGACTTTTAAAGTTACCATGGATACTCTGACTTATGATCGTGAAATTTCAAGTCTCCAGCTTTCGTTCTGATCGCGACATTAATCATTGTTTAGGATAAGAGCTTTAAGGTCTTGTAGTTGTTATTTTTGTTACACATGATTTGGTTGTTTAACCCTCTGTCTGCTGGATTAGGCACACTGCACACTGTTCTTTAGGGCATCTGGTTGCATCCATCCAGCATGGAGAGGGTTAATACTGTTCATAACTGTGCCATAAACTTCTGTTAAGCAGGTGTGTTTTTATATCGACGTGTCAGATTTTTACCACAGAAGGGGTATTTATTTCCTGACGATTGTTTTAACTAAGAATCCAGTATCATACCCAATCAGGTCTACATGAATGTCAATATCATAGTACTGGTTTGTTGTTTTATTATTTCTATCTGAAATTTGTTGTTCTATTTTTGCATTGTATTTGTTTTTAAGCATTTGAGTTGAATATATTATTTGCTTCAAACTGTATATGATCGGTCTGTATTGTACATATTGTGAGCTGTTCAAGTCAATCGGAGAGAAACTGTTAATTCTTCTTTCTGGTTAGAGACTTTCGCTGTGTGATTATGTAAGTCAGTTTAACGTGTACTTGAATATTCCTTAGGGTGTGATTTGTAGCAATAACTTGTATGCGTGAGAACATTCGAATACGTCACGATCAACATGTCAATTTGATTATTCTCATGCATCGATAATACAAGTTGTTAATACAAATCCCACTGTGAGAGGCCTCCTTTACAAAATGTATTATACATGGGGTATGATATTTAAAAAATTGTTTTATTTCTTTCTGATTATTTCATTGCCAATCGGTGACAACGGTATTTAAAAGACTTACAGTAATGTATGCTCTCGTAAATTATCATGGATTTGCAGTTGTTAGAAATAACATTGATGTGCCATAACTGCAGATTTCTAACAAAACATATTGCCAAAAAGTTGCATAGTTATTAATAGTTCTTCTACTGCTGGTTATAAGGCCTCATTCTTTGGACACCTATACTAATTCTAGATATGAAGAGTATAATGCTATGTTATGTTTTTAAAAATATAGGAATAGTTCACTAAAATAATCTCCATTGAGCCTATTTCAATCAAACTTGCCAAATTGTATTCTTTTTACAACATGCACACATTTTTTAAAATGCCAATTCATGTGGTGTTTTTTTAAACACTCAACCACTCCAAATAAGTAAACCTGGTTTTAATTTTTTACAGAAATCAAACGACCAGAAATTAATAGGAAATCACAATTTCAACCATTTCTTTGAATTATATTTAGATCTGATTAATTTTACAATAAATTTGATTGATATTGATTCCTAGACGACAAGTGTCACTAGATCCCAAGGTTATTTGAATTCGGATATGAACCACTATATTATTATTAAAATAATGCCTCATTGTCATTTATTTAAACTTGCAGATATCTGAAAGTTTATGTATATGTGCATATGTGCTGCTTCTGCTGCTTAATTCTGCTGAGCGTTTCCATGGAGACAGCCAGTTGCTGGGTGTTGGCAGGGAGGCAGCATATTACTCTCCCCACTCGGGATGTCCCCACAGTCCTCAGGAACCCAACAGGGATGTACAGTATTTAAATAATTCAGGATATGGTCAATTCAGTTGCTTCTGCTAGCTTCCTGCCCCTTGTAGCTGGGGCATCTATGGTTGCCTCTTGTTTGTAGCTGTAGCTGGGGCATCTATGGTTGCCCCGTGTTTATAGCTGTATCTGAGGCATCTATGGTTGCCTCTTGTTTATAGCTGTATCTAGGGCATCTATGGTTGCCCCGTGTTTATAGCTGTATCTGGGGCATCTATGGTTACCTCTTGTTTATAGCTGTATCTAGGGCATCTATGGTTGCCCCGTGTTTATAGCTGTATCTGGGGCATCTATGGTTGCCTCTTGTTTATAGCTGTATCTGGGGCATCTATGGTTGCCTCTTGTTTATAGCTGTATCTAGGGCATCTATGGTTGCCCCGTGTTTATAGCTGTATCTGGTTCATCTATGGTTGCCTCTTGTTTATAGCTGTATCTGGGGCATCTATGGTTGCCTAGTGTTTATAGATTAATCTGGGGCATCTATGGTTTCCCCTTGTTTATAGCTGTATCTGGGGCATCTATGGTTGCCTCTTGTTTATAGCTGTAGCATTTCTGGTTGCCTCTGACAGCAAGAAGGTTAAATTATGATTGACTTTTATATTTCTGGAATCATGTATTGCATATTGTTCAGTCATTTGTGAGGAATACATGTACTGTTCAACTAGCATCAAATGATCAAATTTCTAGATATGCTGGTGCAGAGTTTGGTTATGCTGTACTATATTTTCTATCATAATATGACGTGGAACTTCCCACTGTTCATTTGTTGACGATCTCGAGAATTACCGTAGTTGCTATGCCATGTTTTCTTTTCTGCCACTTTCTATTAGTTTATTACAATCATACTTACCACTATACTGTCAATGTCTTCAACTCATTAATGTGTCTTTCATTGTGTGTTTAAATTAACATTTTAAAATTACTGGATCAGAATATGAAATTGTTTTAATCTACACTATTTAAAAGCTGAACGTTCTTCCATCTGTATGTACCGTTTCCCTCGTCAAGCACAGAGCAGCCAGTTTGTGCTTACTTAACCTTGCCGTTGTCGACTGCTGTCTCCTTATAAGGCAGCTGGTCCAGAACTCAGACAATCATGATAATTACGACCCGTACCTCGTTGTAACACTTGTACATAATTAAGTGAACTCGTCAGTCGTAGGTTCTACTATATTAGTGTGGGCACTGGTTTGAATGTTCAAGTGTGTATGTCCGTCTGTCTGTCCATTTGTGTTGTCCTGATGTACATAGATCAATTGTATCACTGGGTTACCTCCCCTTCCCGTCGTAGGATACATTCTTCGATGTCACTCATCTCTCTCAGGTTTTTGTCCACGTGTAAGTGGAGGCTGCCAGCTGCAGCCATTGTCAGATTGTCAGATACTTTTGTGAATCCGGACTCTTGGCAGGAAGCGATTGTCACAGCTGTGAGAAGCTAGTGGTTGTCATTTACTGTGATATCATAATCTAGAGATTGTCACAACTGGGAGAATACGTATTCTCAATGGGAAATGATTGTCACAACCGGGAAAATAAGTATTCTCAACAGGAATTGATTGTCACTGGCATGAGAATCTAGTAATTGATGTGTCCGTGAAATAACGTCACATCAGTGACTGCTCCTGATTGAAACTGAACACTCAAACAAATTGCAGCATTAATTACTTTGAGCACCCACATTTATGTATACAGTACTTCTCAATGTTGGTGATGAAAAGGATTTTGTGTAAAATTTACTGATGGTGTAAGTTTTAGCAGACATTCAGTACATAAAGTAATCCTGACAAAATTAATTCTCATTGAACATGTCTAATTACGAAGTCATGTTAGACTGATTCAGGGACATTGAACCGCCTTACAGGTAGTCTAGGTGTTGCTATGACAACCATTTATCTCCCCTTCCCCTTCCCTCACCACCAGGTGGCTGCAGCTCCTAGCCAGGAATCGGTATATATGATCAATTATCACATTGTATGCAAATCTGCTCAGGTTTAAGTTACACTGAGTTACCCTCTGTGAGTAACGCTAAGTTACTAAGTAACACAGGGGGGTTTGTTAGTTCTCTCTCTCTTGCTGACGTTGTATCGGCCAATCATATTTGAAGCCATGTGTCAGCCAATCAACTTTCATGTCACATGGTTTAGTAGGACAGACCAGTTCAGTTGTTCACCCATAAGTACTCATGTGAAACTTTGGACAGTAAAAATAATTTCAGGGAATTTGCGATTTTGTACAATTTGACATATAAGATGGTTGTTTGTTTATTTTTCTCTCAAACAGACGACAGAAGTTACCGCGAGGATTCGTATCAGACATGTTGACATTGTAAATTACTCCAGTGTTTTCGACCGAAACTGGCATCCATTTTAGCGATTATATTTAATGGAAATATATTGTTTTGTTGCAACTATTTTACCCATGCAGCAATGCTTTTGTTCATTTATAAAATGAAATTTTACTTTTCACGTTAGTGGGACTATTTCTGATGTAATTAGTTTGACCAGTCGTTGACTGCGCCAAGCTTATGTTATGATAGTATGGACTCACAACTGCTATTGGGACAGATTACTACAAATTTTACATTCAAATTCTTACCACAATCAAAGATGTGCATTTACATTTTGATAATTTATTGTTATTTTATCTGATTAAACATATCTCCAAACTATCCATACACTATACACCTTTTCATCTGTCCTTACATGGCCGAGCACAATTAATTCATGTACGTTTTAAAAAATATATATATTTAAAACATATATACACAAGTCCTGGATATATACATACATATATATATATATATATATATATATATATATATATATATATATATGCGGTATATCTAT
>JAUTBV010155625.1:0-10352 GCA_032361325.1 Lepetodrilus fucensis | reverse complement strand
ATATTTAAATACTATTAATTATGTAGGGCCTATATTCTCGTGTGTCACGTGGGTTGTGGAGAATACATATGACTTGACTTGTCACTTGACTAGAAAGAAAACTACGATGGTAAACGAATCTAGAAAATAGATAGCATTCGCTATTGTATTGAAAATGTAACGGAGAACTAGTCCGGTAAGGAATATACTCACGGCCTCGGACTAAACTTCGTGCTAACAAATTGGCGCGTCTTCGGAGTACTAGTATATTCGTTACTGCACTTATTTATTTATTTACATGTATTTATATATGATGTGATATTTATGAACACAAGTCAGCATAGTCCATCAGTATAATGGCGTAATCAGGCCTGCGTTTCACAAAATGGGTGTGTATTTACGCCGGACATAAAGCACAGATTTACATGTACTCCGTGCTTTACTTCCTGTAGTCGGGTGTAAATTTACACCCCTTTAGTGAAACGCAGGCCAGATCTCTTCAGATTCGCAGGCCAGATCTGTTCAGATTTCAAAGTCTGTTTGTTCGAATTGCCTTGGGTAACAGACGCACTACACGCCTATATATAATGGAGTCATAAGCATTGTAAGGTGAATTATATGTATAGCATAAAGTAAGTCAGTATAAATAAACATTTTCGTTTTTTCTCTCCAGGTGTCAGCTGCAGGGTCCAACCGTGGGGAATGAATGCAACAGCCATATATTATTTCCGGAGAGAATGTGTGTGTGTGTGTGTGTGCATGTGTGCGTGTGTGTGCGCGTGCGTGCTAGATTTATGCCGACATTTTCTGTTATGATTAAACTGAATACAATCCATTTTTCGTTATTTTCTTTGTTTTAGCGTTCTACATAATTCATCGTTAAATTATGTAGCTACAAAAAAATAATAGGCATTGTTTTTCACACCAGTATCTTATACAGTATACCTCGCATAAACCGGACACTCGCCTATAAACGTGTTGAATCTAAAGTCCCAGTCAAATCTAACGCTAAATAGCCTGTCCTAATGCGAGGTCTACTGTACCTATAAATAGTACATGTATGACAAATACAATATACTCTTATACTAGTTATACTAGTCTTATTATAATTATTGTGAAACTCGAAGGTATTGTGACATTGTTGGATTGTTAATGACAAGTCGCCGTTAAGACAATTGAGCTTAATTGTATAGTTCAGTCTGGTGTGTGTACTACTGATGGTACAGTGATTATAGGTACTGTATCTTGTACGACATGTGGTATACGTTTTGTGCGGACGCTCTGGAATACTTAGTTTTCTTCCCGCTCTTAATACCCATATCTCACTTTCACGATTATCTATGCGAACGCGGAATCGAAATTCGTGTGGATATCGCATAGGACGCACGGGAGTCTCATCGATGTGTTTAAGGCGGCTCTCCACGTGAGAGTAAATGTCGATATATTTCTGTGAGTTACTGTCGATAGAACTGCCAATGGGTATTCCACACTCGAGGAAAATATGTCGACAGTCACTGTCAGAGAGTTCCGATAATCTGTCATCTAGGAAACTGTCAGATACTCGGGACAGTTTCTGTCACATATATGAATCCCATGCAACACCCGTTAGACTTAGCACGACAAATACGAATTTCGATTCGCACGACATCCGCATAAATAATCGTGAAAGTGAGACATTATATGGGTATATGTGAGAGTCAAGTTAAAATTGAAAATATTGCGAATTGTTTTCCCCTATGATTCGACCGCGCCCATCTGTTTTAGTTCATGGTCAAATTTTGCCACTTTATGCTACTAGATCTAGACTCTAGTATGTTATAAAATGAAAATACTTGATATCTATCGACAACGTAGCCTATCTATATTATGCTAGCCAGACATCTCGTGACTTGTCGTTTCGCGCCATTCGCCGAATCATGACATCCTAGACGCATGCGTTGAAATGGCAGTCCATGACCGTCGCACTAGCTTTCGTTCCTACTTCTCAGTTACATTTTGAATACAATATAATGACGCCATTATACTGATGACTTGTGTTCATAAATATCACATCATATATAAATACATGTAAATAAATAAATAAATAAGTGCAGTAACGAATATACTAGTACTCCGAAGACGCGCCAATTTGTTAGCACGAAATTTAGTCCCGATGCCGGTTATTAGTCTTTCGTCTTACCTATTGGCTGCATTACTTCCACATTTTCTTAGTAGTCTCCCTTGCCCAGATTCCTGAAACGAAAACCGACACTAAATTAGGAAATACACAACAATATATACACTGTATCAACGAACGTATTTCTATCATGTAGCGTGCTTGAGGGTGATATTTTTCTTACGATCGCATTCTCTCTCTCAAATTGTTTCTCTTTCTCAATTATTTTTTTCACTAGACCACTAGATATATTTAGTAGGCCATATACTATAGCTAATAAGCATACGGTATGTTTAGATCATAGTATTCTTGCAGTCATTATAATGATGAATATTTTGTTATTCTCTCTCTCACACACACGTCACACTCAATCACACAACTGCGGAAATACTATGCCCGGTATATCCCCACGAAGATGGTGTCGTAAATCCGTCAGTTTCGGGAGATCTCCTCCTGGTCCACTGTGCTGGTGTTGGGGCTCACTCGGTGAACCCATTCCCCACTGGTGGGCCCCGACACCAGAAACTCAACCACGGGGTATCTCCCTGCCGTCGATACCTGGAGAGAGAAAAAAACAACAATGCTATTGACTATAACTTTCTGCTAGTGCATACGGTCAGGTGAAGCATGAGTCATGACATAAATAGGCTAACCATATTTACCCATATGGTACATAACATTTGAAGCGATTTAATTGGTCAGTTACCTCAATTTTCCAACGACTGTCATAAACCGAAGTCATTTTGCTCCCACTTTACTATGAATTTTCTACAGACAATTAAAATATAATAATCATTCGTTAGACTGAAGTACTGTTTAAAAACGCTAACTCCGTAACCCTAACCATTTATTGTTAACATTAAAACTTATAGATCTAAAGACTTGTGTAAGTTATTTTAATATTCATATTCAATATACACACTATATGTAAAATGTACATTGCCATTCTTAAGAATGATGTGGGAAAACTAAACTATATTCATGTTAAATACTGGATAAATTTACATACACAATACAATCTAATAATAGATATTACTGTTATGCACTATGCATACAAGCACATTGACACATAGCAAATGCAGCAAATGTACCAGTTATTATAGCCGTTGTCTTACCATTGCAGGGATTATGTCACCATCTTTTTTAATTGCTACATAGTCACCCTTGGCAAGATTCCTGAAACGAAAACCAACACTAATATTAGGAAATACACATCAATGGCAAGTAGGGTGCATGCAGCTGAAATGTTTCGTATGACCGCATTTTATCAATATGAAATCTACATTTCTTTCTAGAAATACGAATTGAGGAATACGATTCTTTCAATTTCGTAATATCTCGTATTTGTGGATTAAACAATATTTATTCTCATGATCAAAGTATGTACAATGGTCAAGTACAAAATAAATACATACGCATCATGAGAATGGAGGGTATTTGATTATTGTCAAACTCACATACATACATGGTTTCCTAGAGCAAGCCAACATTTAGGGTACACACATTTCTGTAGAATAATTTCAGCATTGATGCATTTTGCTAGCACCAATATGGCAGCAAGTATGTTCTCCTGGACCTAATTAGTTATAGGTCCTGCATGGTTGGGTATCTATACCTGCTATGGGCAATATAGTAGAACTTACCATTGTATCTGTACTTCAGTGTCTCCACTGATGACCGTCCAGTTAGCCTCCTCGCTACTTTTCTCCACTGTCCTGTCTTCCTTCCTGGTCTTCAAGCAACTGGAATTTTGTCATTGAAAGGTCTTAAAAATCGTTGTTTTTCTGTTGGAAGGTCTTAAAGGCATAATATCAAAGTTGATTGACCTGTATAATGGACAAACAAATTTCGATCTGAGACTAATTACACTTGATTTATCCACCTAAGAGTTGTTATTTACTGATGTACTTAGTCCCCAGTACTCAATAGTTATCAAAATAGTATGGTTTTTTTATGAGTATAGGCAGGGCATATCTTTATGTCGCCCAGGTGCCCGTTGCACGAAGCTCTTGTAGCGCTACAATAGTTGTAACTGGGCTTCCGCCACAATAGAAAGCGTTGATGTTACAATAGTTGTAGTCTACAAGAGCGTCGTGCAACGGGCACCAGCTACCAGGTCCGTCTAATGCATGGCAGAGCTCGATGGAAATGGTATTCATAGTCGTTTGGTGAAGATAGATGCATTTAGATAAATAATAGGATTGAATCACGGAATATTGCCGTTGGATAGTAACAAATTAGCATACAAATTTGATATAATATAATGACAATAATATATTTGATAGTAAAAATCACTATAAAACTAATATATCAAAATGTCAACCACGTATATTTTAGTTTGTAGTTTAGTCTACTACTTCCATATCATCATGTTATTCTAATAAATAATAATTATTGTATGTTTTACTACCCAGTGACAAATGTCTGTGCATTGAATAATTATAATAAATATATATGCATATAAATATTGGTATATAAACCTAGCAAAGTAGGCTAATATAGAAATATGTAATGTTTTTGTTTGATACAACAGTGTCAACACAAGCCAGACAAAGTATTACAAAGCTAGACAGTATGTCTGACATCGTATTTTGCGCACTCACAGTCCGTGCGCGGTTCAACTTCAAAGACCTGACTAGCTATCCCGAGTAATAAAGTGCCTTATACTGTTTATGACATACTGTACATATCATTTTATATAAAGAATATAATTCGTAATAATTATTGCGTTATCACTAGTAGATGTTCAAATCCATCGTTATTAAAAAAAAAATGTCTTATATTTTGGGAATGTTTCTTGAAAAGACTTATTTTCCAGAGAGTATGCGAGCGGCGTTACATAATGTATAAAGTAGCATATATTTTACACCCATATTTCCGCTAATGATACGTTTTGGTTATACAGTAAAATACTGATCAGTTTTTGAAAGCTAGACGTTGGATATTCACAGAAAAGTTATATATGTACATTGGAGGGATATACAGTTCTGATTATTTTTCATTTCCATTTTCTCATTACAGCTTACCATTTCTTTGCCACAGGTCTGTTGCGTGTCTCGTGGTCGCTGTCACTGTTATGTGCCGTGGACACATCTCTTCTTGTATTAGTACCTACATATGAAACAATACATTCATACAAACAAACGTTTTGCTCCCACTTTATCGACCAAAGGTATGATATAGACAAAAAGCATTGATGTGTAGGCCTAAATCGGGGAAAATTCGAATGTCATGCCTCAACTTGATTGGACTAATCTTACCAATTAAGGGATAATGACACCTGTTGATGGATTTTAACTACCGCACCTCGTCAGGTTAGAATACGTTGAAATAAAAACGAAAGACTGAATTGGAACCGACAACCACCAACCATTGTGCAATTATTACTGTCTTATCTGTGCAGAAGCTAATTGACATTAGTAGGACAAATATTATATGAGAAGTTACAGGCATAATATCACAGTTGATAGACCTGTGTAATCTGACAAATGAATTTCGAACTGACTAATTACGCTTGAGTTATCCACCCAAAAGTTGTTATACACATACACACACACACTCACACACACACACACTGTATATCTTTTTACCTTCTTTCCCTTTGTTCTTGCTGCGGGTATTGCTCCCTACATTGTCAAAGTTTAGTGGCACCACTCTGTAAGCAAAAAGGTTATTATGCAAATATTCATAATTGATGAGTCTAGTGATACGTAGAATTATTTATCACTAACATCTGGGAATTGTGCCTTACTATATGATATCGGTTTCCACTACATTGTATACTTTGATCAAACAACGCCGTTTAAACTGTTCATATTCATACCCCAGCTGTACTTCTGACTCGTAGACTGTCAGCGATTCCAATTCTTCCTGTTGAATTTCGGACATCCGCTGTCTCATGCCCTTTGCATACGATACGATCTCCGTATTCCGACCCACGTGCATCTCTGGTGTCTGAAAATAACAACACATCATCTGAATTCCTAGAACACTTATTCACTTAATAATTCTAACAATCGCTCACAGTTCATAAAATCTCTGGCTGATCTTGTCTTCCTACTATTTTGGTTGATTGCAAGTGAATTCTGTATTTTACCAGTTTACAGAATACATTGTGTACACGTAGAATGAATATCATACGATTTGTCAGTGATTTCACAGCAGTAGACTTATGATTCAGTTGGTTTCGTTTCGGTTACGATAGTTCACTGGAGTGAACGACTTGAAGCTGCTGGTGATACTTGTGTGTTCACGAACGGCGGAGATACGCCCTTTTTTAGAGCATTTTACTATCAAAATATTTAAGCAAAAATTGCGGGAAATCAATTTTAAGCAAATATGATGTAGAACATCAATTATCCAAGAAATATACACCACAGGCTGTTTATTTGTTATACACAACTGACGCATTATAGCGGTATCATTTTTAAAATAGCTAATGCTTGCAAGGCATTACTTCCATGCATACGCATATATGACTTGAAACTTGAACAGTTTATTACACTCCGGTCGTGATTCACAACTTACCGGCATGTCTACTAGACAGCATTGTAGGTCATGAGCAGCTGTCATCAGTTTCCCAGTAGGTTTCACTCCTCCCGTTAGCGACTCTCCAGCATTAAACTTGTCCATAAGTTCACCCGTTCCTGCGAACTTGATCGATCCATTCCACTGTTCGCGAAACACGATCAAATAATCCACCGGCTTCAGTACACACTTTGCCTTCATCTTCTTGGCAGCCGTCACCACACTCACTTCTGCTCGCTTCTTGGATTTCCGCTCCAAATCCAGCTGTCTCTTACGCCGAACGGCCAGAGAGCCTCCTTCCTTCACCTTAAACAACTGGGATGAACCAGTCGGTTCTCCTTCCCCTTCATCCTCAGTCACCCATGCCTCATCAATGGTGTCTGGTGGAGCCATTTCTGTAAGAAGGTATAAACTCGTATCTTTAATAAATTCGCTTTTGCAACAAACAAAAACGTTATATAGCAAATGAAAGTCCTTAGCAGTATACAATTATTACATGTGTATACTTCATATAACCACTACGTGTAATCAAATCCAATGTATAGTAAAATCCTACAAAACTCGTGTATTTGCCGCTACGTTATGTAAGTGTTACAATATTACAATAAGTAACGTGGTTATGATATATATTTCAATTTATTAGCATGATATAGTCATTACGGAGGCCATACAACTCATAACCAGGCTCCAACTTACCTTAATAAACGACTAGTTACGACAGAACAAAGACCATACAATCTCAGGAGCGTTTTTTTCCTAAGTTGGCATAACTTGTACCCAATCCCTTTCTATTGTGAATAAAATATGTTTAAACTAAACAACCCCAAGCTACGCGCCTGAACAGGCGTTAGATGTATGTTGTTACTGAGATCATCTCCAATTATTTGGGTGACAGACTGTAGAACAAAAATCAATTATTAGTCCAGCGGAAACTATCATTAAATTTCAATTAATCAGTAATTAATCAATCCGACATGACACATCGTTTTCGGACGTTTCGGCATGAGGTGGGACTTTTCAATACCCACAAAAACACTTTCATGGATTTAGGTGAGAATACTTTAATTTTTAAAACAACACTCTCAAATCAGATACAAGATTGTCCTTGTTCCAGCGGAAACTATCATTAAAGTTCATTGCATCGGCAATTAATCAATCCGACATGAACATTTGTTTCCAGAAGTTGTAGCATGAGGTGGGGCTTGTAACCACATATTCACTGATGATTTCTGCATATGTCTTACTTGTTAATCCAATGCGTTTAATATAATTCAATCTTGACAGTTAGTTCTCTTTATAGTAGTCTATTTCTTCCTGTCGAACACACGAACAAGATCAACTGACCGATGTTTACATCAACATGTCAACACAGTACAGACTGTAGGCCTACTGTTTGTTAAACAATAATTTGATAGCGGTATAAACGTGTTCTTCTTTCTCGCCACTCATATATAGCCTATTGATATAACAAATAGTGTTCATGGAAGTCTATAATCGCAACGGTAGTAAACTGGATTTTGAGGTAATTTGTATTAGTCCGCATATATATTCGTGGCTATCAGTAAAACATCGTTTTCGATTGAATCTAAATTAATAAAAACACATCTGCGGTAATAAATAGGATATTACACGATGTTCTATTTACTATCAACTTTATGTCCCTCGTGAAATAATTTTATTTGCGCTCGCTGAAGCTCATGCAATAAAATTATTCCACTCTGGACATAAAGTTGATAGTGAATAGAACATTGTGTAATATCCTCTATACATCTACCTATTGTTTTGTATACGTCGGTATGTTATATGTAAATACTATTAATTATTATTATGTACATGCATATTATTTTGTGCCACATGGGTGGTGGCGAATTAATATGACTTGACTTGCCTCTCTTTGAACATATAGGTATAGTATTACAAATATGGGGTACCTATTTATTGGCGTAGCAGACAAACGAATTTCGAACTGAGACTAATTACATTACAATTGATTTATCCACCCCAAAGTACAGGCCTATCAACTGTGATAGTATATCTTTAACGACCGTATAGTGCATTACTAACAGATGAAATAAATCCATTTGTAAACTTACCAAATAGTAGCCGAGTACACTGTGGTCTCTGGTAGCAGCAACGAACTTGGTATAAATTGCGATGAGTTGGAATACTTGGTCAGCAGCGAGTATCTTCGAAGTAAATTGCGAGAGTATATTATGCGGTGTTCACGGTGCGGTGTTATATATCAACTCACGGCATGGGGCATTTCTCCAATGACATGACGTACACTCGCCACCCCTCCGATCAGTGTTCGTCTGGTCTACTAACAACACGTGGCATCTGAGAGCAATTGCCTTCATTGATGTGTATATATGCTGATTAATGTCAAGTGTTACCTACCATTTTTGGGGGGGCTAGGGGACGTGGGATGTAATACGGGGACTAATCACCCCCATACTCCATCCACATATCCCCCTTTATGGGCATTCAACTTATTTTAACTCTTTAAAAACATTTGGCATTTTCACCCTCCCCCCGTCCGCTAAATATCAGCTACGCTGGACGCGGACGTAAAACCCCTAATTAAATACAAATAATGTCCAGTTGAAGTTCGTTTATTTCCATGTTACTACCCACGACCGGAAAATACATTAATACCAACAATTACATACACACATAATATATACTATGATAAATATTTATTTATACTCTGAAAAGGTGGAATGTGACACAATGTCCTATTTTCAATACGTGTTAATGATCACGAGTTAAAAACGGCCTTAAGAAAATATCAAAATATTGAACACCAGTGGGACATACGAGAAATGTAGTTTGTTGTCTCTAGTTTCAGGTAAAAAAAACCTGCATTTGATCATGAACTATGTCAGCAAACCGTAATTGTATACCTTTTAAGTAATAAACGACTTCCACACATGACTACTTTCCTAATGCTGTTTTTATTTGGTTGCTATAGTAATTTCTGCCTCAAGTCTTGGCTCAACTTAACCGTTTCTACTGGTAACATTTCTTTGAAATTGTCTCGTACTTCGGGAGATCAATTGTAATATAACAAGTCGATTGGATATGTGCTTGATGCGTGATTGTTGGAATAGCATTTACTCTCTAATATCCTGTCTTTGCAAGTGATGAGATGATTTTCCAGTTGAGATTGTCATTTCGTTAACATGTTCTCACCTATTAACATATGGCTAATTCCCAATTGATCGGTTGTCCAATGGCAAACGATAGTATTGTATGTGCAAGGTATAAAACTCGTCTGACAGCGAATCAATCCTGCATTATCGATTCATTGCGCGAAATGGATACACCTTTGGATGACGTACATTTTGACTTCCTACTTAATTACATACATCCTTTCAACGGTCCAGTGAGCTGGGGGATAGATACAGTCCCAATCTCAAGACCCTTGGATTTAATACCGACGAAAGTAATAGCCGTATTCTCTTCCATCAATGGGTAAGTGAAAACGCTAGATCTTTCTGTGAATAACATGGGCGGTATGGGGATGCGGTTAACTCGTATGGAAACCCACTCGTATGAACGGAAGACTTGTATGAAAAATAACTCGTATGGAGAAAAGAAAGGTGAACTCGTATGGAGAAAAGAAAGGTGAACTCGTATGTAGATGGAAGTATATGCAGCTACTCATCTATATTAGTTATAAATGTGTGTT
>JAUTBV010155614.1:0-10353 GCA_032361325.1 Lepetodrilus fucensis | reverse complement strand
CCTGCCCTAAACTGACAAGTCGTGATATTAGTGAAAGATTCTAGAAAGCGACTTTAAACCCCAATACAAAAATAAAATTACAATACAAAAAAAAGTACTAGTAATAATAGTAATAGTACTATTAATAACAGTAAAACTAATTGTTGCAGCAGTGTCGCAGTGTCCGCGTGACGTGAGCTGCGTGACGGTGCAGGACGGGCTGGAGGACGACACGGAGGAGAGCGGCACGTCCTCCGGCAAGAAGAAGGTGGTCTTCCTGCCGATCAAACACGAGGACCTGGCAGGAGCCACCAGTGACGGCACCAACTGCATGTACGGCAGCCAGGCTATCGGAGCCAGTGGCGGCAGCTCTTCATCGTCCGTCGTCACCACGGCCTGCGTGCCGCCGAGCCTGTCCGGGTCGTCGCGGAAACACCGCGAGCAGGCCAAGGTCGCGCCGTACATGGCCAACATTCCACAAAAGGAGATGCCGTCGATGTCTCACGGCGGCGGCGGGGGAGGGGAGAGGTTTCGCACGCGGAGCCCGCGGCACGAGATCAGGTTACCGCCGCTGGAGGTGGAGGTGTCATCTGCCGCCGCGCAGGGCAAGCTGGCGTACGTGTCGCCCACGGTGCGGTCTGTGGTCGCCAACACCGGCCTCAAGATCGGGAGTCAGATCGGGAGCAGCGCGGCACACGCCTCGGCCCACCGGCACCGCCCCGGGAACCTCAACTTCATCCCGCGCCACCAGGGCGGCGCTAGCGTCAACCAGCTGTCTCCGGTTCAAGCCAGCGTGCAGATTGGCCAGCCGGTCTTGCTGAATCCAGCGTCGCAAGTAGAGATTCACAGGTGAGGATGGCTGCTGAATTTTGTGTTACTGACACGTTGATTAAATAGTTGCAAATGGAACCGTTGATTTTCAAATCGTCTTTGGATGTCATGTATGGGTGAAAGATTCCCACTGTGACATAAAACGATAATTCACTCGCTCATTGGATGTGAACAGTAGGGTCATTGCATATGAGAAAGATTCCGACGGCGATGTTAAGCAGTAAATCGTTCAGTATTTATAAAGGTGTTGGGTGTTCTTAACTTTCACAAATTGATCGAATTTATTATGCATGCAATATTCTCGGACACTGCTTATTCAAGTATGTTTCATACATAATACATTTCCAGGATATTTGACCTTTTCATGTACTCATTTTCGCTTTGAAACATTAGTTTCTCTGGTCATTTTATTACTACGTAGTTGATGACATAAACATTATTCATTGTAATGCGTCGATCAAGTCGATCAACCTATGGGTGAAATATTCCCGCCAGTGACATAAAACAATAATTCACTCACTCATTCACTCACTCACTCGTTGTAACGTGGTTTTTGTTCTGTCCCACAGGGAGTACCGACGCGGGCCCACGTTGCAAGGAAGCCCCATCCACCACTACATCGTACCCGCTCACCAGCAGCCACAGATGGCCATCCCGCCGGGCGTGGGCCAGTACGGGCCGTTCTCGCCCACAATGGCACCCCCGCCCGCCCACCAGAGCCCGCGCCACGTGCAGTACACCGCCCACCCGCTGCCTGCCCACATGCACCCGGTGCTGCACACGTCCAGCATGCCCACATACCACACCCAGATCCACCCGCAGTACGCCACGGGTGGCGGGGCGGGCGCGGGCAGCTACTTGAACTCTGCCGCGGGCGGGGTCTATACCACGTACCAGCTCAGTCCCATTAAGCCACGGCAGTACCAGTACTTCGCGGGATAGCACCTCCGCCGCCTCGCCTCGCCTCCACTTGGGACGAGAGTAGTCTCCCCCTTGATTCAACTTTTTCACACACCCCACCCACCCACACGCTGCTGCCTCCCGGCATTACTACTCTGTATATTTTGCGATAATGGACTCCTCTGTGTGTGTGATTGTGTACGTCCCGCGTGAGAAACGACTGTGGGTGGGTCGGCCCAAGGGAGGCGACTGTTGGGATCTTCCTCGTGCCAATTATTCCCCCCGCCCCCAAATTGAGAATCCAGTGCTCGGGAACGGCATTCTGTGCCGGTTTATCAGATTTGTGATACGAAGAAGTAGGATTGTTTTTTCTTGCCTGCACCAAATATTTAGACGTTATTTTTTTTCTTCCTCCCCGTCGCGTATGGATGAAATATTCCCACTGCGACGTAAATCACGAATTCATTCATCATTCTTTTTTTTTTCTTTTATGTTTTTTCTCTTTTCATGCAACTGGACGACAAACGTCCCTCGAATATTTATCATCTTTTCACACCAGATAAACTTATCTCGATAACAGGCACGTGGGTCTGACCCACAGGAAAAGCTGGGCAACACGGCTCCCCAAGTCGACCAAGATGTATTTCGAACTGTCTCATGGCGCGTCGTGTGCGGCTCCTGCACTTTACACGGAATCTGCGTGCAGGTTGTGATAGACTTGGTACGAGCCGCCTGATTGGCTGTAGCACTGTTGCCCGGATACCCTGGACGACTGTCGCACGCTATGTCGCTTTGCTGGTTGATCTGAAATACATTGAGTTTGCATTTTAAACTTGTTAGCTAGAAACTTGTTATCTCGGTTATTTGTGGTTTTGTTGTCAGCCGTAAGACATGTTTTTTTCCCCCTCCCCTCTTCTTGCAAAGACGGTTTTTTGCTTGTGTTTGGACTAATATAATTACCCTTTTATTGTAATTATTACGTAGATGTTGACTGGGGTTATTGTCGTAGCGTATTTTATAGGGTTAAACCTTTTTAAAGACATTATAGCCATGTATTTTAGCATGAAATCAAATGTAGAACAAGTGAATATGTCTGTGATTTTTGGCCCAAATTGGATGGGGCTGGTTGACTGGATGTCCGCTATCCAGGTCATAGCCGCTGATGCAAGCTGAGAGACTATATGATATTTTTATAGGATAGACAATGTTTGAAATTAATGGAATCGGTGTATTTTTCAAGGTGATTGTGTTTATTGCTATTATATTGGTGTTGTATGGAAATACTGTATCGATATCGCAGAGCATACTATACTGCCGACAATTTTTTGCATGTGTTTGGTGCACTGTGTGTATGTATTTTGATGTTAGAACTATTTTATTAATCACTATGGTATTTAATATCATCGTAGTTCTTAATTATAGCCTTGTAGATTAGATCGAGCTTGGAGTTTTTTCTTCTCTAATTTAGTCTTGAAACTGGGCAATTTGACTTTTTGTGTCCATTTCGATTTCGGGAAGTTTTTGCATTTTTGGAGAGTGTAGATTGGGCATGTCTTGAATGAAATTGAATCTCGGTGAACAAAAAAATAACGGAACTGATTCGCCCGAATGATAAATCAGAAAATTAATTTTCTGGTCTGCGCAAGGACACCATAATCGACGAAATGATTCGGACGACTGCTAAGTTATCTCCCCTGGAATATGAAACAGCTGCTTGTATTGTTCATGAAAGTATTTAACGTCGCCTATGGCCGAATGATTTGAATTCCAAGTACAAGTAAGGACAGTTTTTGTATTTACGACCCAGCCTTTGTAGTGTTGCTACGGTGACGCGACGCGTGGAGCTCCGATGCATGCTGGGTCTACACTCTCGACGGTCACATGACGGTCACATGACGGTCACATGTCGTAGCTCAAGAAACAGTTGCCTTAAATGCTTACCTTGTATAATGACCACATAGCAGGAGGATTTCACACAATTTGTGCCAAAGCCTGATTATTATAATTATTATTATTATTATTATTATTATTTCCTAGTTGTCCCAAAGTTAAAATTTAGTGTTTTCGCCAAATATTAGTTTAATTTAGAAATTTTCTGTTTAATTTTGAATATTAATTGGAATGATAACGCTCTTTGTAAGATTGTAAGTTTTAACTATATATAGATAGTGTTGATGACTTTGGTGGACTAACTATATCTATGTAGTATTTAATGAATTCGGTGGAATATCTTATATTATATCAATATTATATTATGATATCCGTCATATCAAGTTTGGTGATTATACAAGATAAGCAGCGAGCTTTTGACCTCAGGTTTTACCACGAACTTGGTTCTTGTGGCGTAGCTTGTCCCTGCACCAAGTCTATTGCCAAACGCGGACAAGTTTTAACGCAAATCTCTTCCCACCCACTTCCACCTCTCATCCTCCCCCACGCCCACCCTTTTTCATAGCGTGTGCGTGTATGTGTGTGTGTGCATGTTTGTGCGCGCGAGGCAGCAGATAGTAGCCGAGCTCTTGGAGAAGTGTAGCACGTATATTTTTTACACGGCAGTATTACAGGTCTTTCAATATTGAAGCATTACATTGTACTAGTTCTCGCCTGCTCGTGTGTGTCTTTGCGTCTTTCTTCAGCGGCGGTCTGGCATTAGCTGGCCCGCTTTGGTAGCCATCGCGAGTGCTTTAGTAGCCGGGGTATCGTTTCACAAAGCTCTCTTATCCACCATAGCGATGGTCTCTGTGCGGATTCGAGAGCTTTGTTTGAAGCTCTCTTATCCACCATAATGCTGTCTTTGCCAGTAGGTAATGCACTGCAAAGAGAGCGTCCCTTGGCGGATTCGAGAGCTTTGTGAAAGGATACCCATAACTTCAGGGGTATCCTTTCACGAAGCTCTCTTATCCACCATAATGCTGTCTTTGCCGGTAGCTAATACACTGCAAAGAGAGCGTCTCTTGGCGGATTCGAGAGCTTTGTGAAAGCCATACCCAGCACTTAGGGTGATGGAAGTTTGATACTTTGGTATTTTATTCCTGCCCGGTTCACTTACATATTGGTAGTGCTGTATTACATTGGGAGAAAAACTACGGGAAATATTGTACATTCATTGCATTTGGGGAAAGTACGGAAAATATTGTACATGCATTGCATTCGGAGATATTATGGAAGATACTGTACACTTATGAAACTACAGAAAATACTGATTATATCAGGAGAAAATTACTGGCATTGAAGTACATTTGGGGACATTAATGATGCCAATGAAGGACATTTGGAGATTCTATTAATAGCCTTGTACTACACCGGAGTGGGATGGGTGGGTGGGTGTATTTATACAAGCACAGCTTCTGCCAGTCCAGCTACCGTGAAAGAACCAAAGCACAAATTAGCAGATTCGTGTATCGCATATTTGGCATTTGACGTTCTGTTTGTATTCATTGAATGATGTTATCATTTCACATCATCTCGCATCATCGTTTTCACACGCTCGCTGTACATACCCTGTATCGTAAAACTATCGCCATTTTTATATCCAGTTTCCAGATAGGCAGATGGTGGTCATTGGAAGGGCTTTGCAATGTTTTGTATTCCTTGATTTTGGGATGGGAAGGCGTATTTGTCTGAGACGTACGATTAACTGTCTACTCGCTCTGGGCGATAGCCTCTAGGGTCACTCTCTTTACAGATTGATTGTAGCGCTACAAGAGTCATATCTCCCGTATGAAGAGTTGTAGCTACCATACGAGGGTTGTAGCTCCCATACAAGAGTTGTAGCTCCCAGGCAAGAGTTGTAGCTCCGAGTTGTAGCTCCCAGGCAAGAGTTGTAGCTCCCATACGAGGGTTGTATGAGGGTTGTAGCTCCCATACGAGGGTTGTAGCTCCCAGGCAAGAGTTGTAGCTCCCAGGCAAGAGTTGTAGCTTCCAGGCAAGAGTTGTAGCTCACATACGAGAGTTGTATGAGGGTTGTAGCTCCCATAAGAGGGTTGTATGAGGGTTGTAACTCCCAGGCAAGAGTTGTAGCTCCCATATGATGGTTGTAGCTCCCATACGAGGGTTGTAGCTCCCATATATTGACACAGTTGTAGCGCAATGATCATTCTGTGGAGAGAAGGCCAGATACTTGTACTTAATTCAGGAGAAGAAAATGAGTTTCACTTGCAATTACTCCTGTGAATAATGACATTTTGTTGTTGTCAAACGATGCCTGTATAAAATGATCTATTATGTATAAAATTTGTAATGAAATTGTATAATACAGAAGAGTAAATCTATATTTGTACGTGGCCCGCACTCCAGGAAATTATTGTTCCCCCCCCCTCCTTTCTAAGCAACGTTGTGTGGTGCCCCCTTCCCAGTATCCAGAGAGAGAAACATTTTTACGACTTTTATTTAAACGCAATCTTGGTAGTTACATGTTCAGTTTGTGCACACATTTGTTAAGTGTTGGCAGCCTGAATTGCTTTAGGAGTGTCTCAATGTATTCCCCAACACTATTTAATTATTCAGGAATTTTTTGATTGTTGATGATCGTTGGGTGGTTTTTCTACGTTCAGTCCTTCCTCCACCTGTGTTGGCTTCACGATAACTGTGTGAATGTTGTCCGATTTTTTGGAGTTTTCCTTATTATTATTATTATTATTATACTACTCGGGACAATCCCTGTTAGTTGTGGCTTACTAGTATATAACACACGTATATATATTTATTACCGATGCAATGGCTAGGATTTATGACACTTGATCTTGGGCGCGGCGAACTCGGATCCGTCTCCGAGCGGTACGATTCCTGTCAGCTGGACGACCGCAGCACCACGAATGACCGGGCGGACATTTTTGTTGCTATGGCGTCGCAAATGGGTGAAAGATTCCTGCAGCGACGTTAAAACTCCATATTCACTCACTCGTTGCTACGGTCATCACATGTTGCTGCGATTTGTTCTGCGGGTTGCGGACCGGATGTTCCGAGGTGGGACGAGGTCGTTGCTGAATGCGCCAATGTCGACACCGGAGAGAATGTTGTATTTTCCTAAATTACAATGACCTCTGACCTGTCAATCAGAAGGAATGCACTATAATCCATGCTGTACCCTGTCAGTTTCTTTTTACTCGATATATATTTTTTTCCTTTGTCAAATTTCATCGTGTAAATGCAGATTTCATACGTGTAGTCCACTATATAGTAGATTTGTTTTCCTTCCCGTTTTCTCTCCTTAACATATCCGCAACCACAATGTATGTACTTTTTATCGACAGCTCATAAAACTCCCATATATTATGTGAAGTACAAACGAGATACCGTAGCGTTTAATAATTCGGGTGAATTGGCTTTATTTTCGATCTCTTAATCATGTTTGATATCTTTATGAGTGTGGTCTGATTAGAGAATGTATGCGTCATATCCCTGTACAATGTACAGTTCCATTGCTGTAGCTGTTTGTTGCTGTTAGAGGTCTTTTATATTATTATATATATATATAAATATATATTATGTATTTGTATATGGGAACACTCTGACTATGATAACTACCTGTGTTAGGAAGCTATATATTCTCTAACATTACTTTTCACTTGTCATTGTTTAACCGTGGGCAAGCCACTTGTTTTTAATGTGGACAAGTCACTTGTCGTTTGCTAAGCTTGGACAAGGCGGTTTTGTCGTCGGTTTAACCCTTGGCGGGTTGCTTGTTTTAACCCTCTCCCTGTTGGTGGCGGCAACTGGAGATGCCTTATAAGAGCTGTGCCTATGCCGAGTCCAGCAGTTGGAGGGTTAATGTCGACAGGTGGCTCGTCATTGTTTGTAAAGCGGGGCAGATCACTTGTCGTGGTTTATCATGGACACGTTGCATTGTCTTAGTTTATCATTGTTTATTTAATATTTATGTTAGGAGTAAACTACTGTTGTGCAAAGTGGGTTTGGTGTTTGCCATATCGTGTATTCAGAATCATGAACTATTTCACTGCCTTTACCCCCCATAGCCTGTCCTTGTGTTATCAACATATTCCCATTGATGTATTCTCATTGAAGTATCCTCATTGAAGCATATACCTGAATCTTCGAAACACGTAACTTTAAATTCAGTTCCGGGTCTGATGAATAAATTAGTAATATTTTTTTGGCTGCAAGATAAAAACGCTCATCCCACGTTTAGTGGTCATACATACATCCCATCACGTAGTGTCATCGTTCGCCATCATGCTGTGCAGATTACTCGCATATTGTGTCGATTACTCGCATATTGTGTTGATTACTCGCATACGACATGTAGATATTGTCACAGTCACGTTGAAACTATATGAGATTATTTTCCTGACTCATCTTCACTATCGTCATTACGGAGAAAACAATTCACATTTCATATCGTTACCCCATCACCCCTACCCCCCACCCTAGCTAACATTGGCTCCCCCCCTGGCGAGTCATGGGTCAAGGTCATTCCATACTATTCGAATAGAGGTCAGAGTGTGACCCATTTAGCTTTATTCAGTTTTAAATTATGCATTTTATATTTTATCTAGTCAGTATAGCTATGTTTGCGCGAGTGTTTTTCTAGTTGCCGTACAACTAGGGTACCATCCATAGGCTAAAATCAAAGGGTCGTAGGTCGGATATATTAATCCAATCGTGTAGTAACATTTTTGATGCTCGTTCATTTCTTATTCACCCATAATAATAATTACAACGAGTATTATTTCACTGTAACATGGTGGTAGTATATTTTTTTGCCTTTCTATATTTTTTTTGGGAAAAAGTATTATTGCTTTAATATTCCTAATTAAAATACACAAGCATTTCGCTTTGAGAATACAATATCAATTACAAACAAGTCATTTCATCAGCTCATATTGTCACTTTGTGATCTCGACATGTCAAATTGTCTGGTCTGTGATTGAGAATAGTTACGGTGCATTATGCTACATGTTCATAGTTCTAACAGTTATGTGATAAAACTGACGGCTATATTAGTGGACCATATTCCATTAACAATTATAATAGTACAATGACATATTTTGGCACTTATAGCTCTGGGTAGTTAGATGTAAGAATAGGTATTTATGTATAAAAGCAAAATATGCAGATATTATTGATGAATCCAACCAATGTGTATATTTTTGGCTTTGGAAAATGGCTTTCCTGTGGTGCAAATGTATGGTAGATTTAGTTTTGGTAGCCACATGTTGAAGAATGGTTTCAATTTAATTCCTCCAAAATTGTTAATTTCATGAACGAATATGCAGAAATGTTTTTATTTTGAATAGTAGTACCTCCTATTTAACCGAAATGTTTTAAATTTTATGAACTTAAATATGCAGAAATGTTTGTTTTTGAATAGCACAGCAACTAAACCAATGTCTATGTGTGTGTATGCCATAACATGACCTAATCATTCATTGCAGACCAGGTTGATTATTTGAGGCACAAACTGTGAAGGAGAGATATATTTTTCAACTCTCTTTTAAAGAGATGCATTCTAATATAGATACTTTTGATTTGTACCTGATAACCATTCGACTAAGCCTATGGCACCTATGCTGTAGAGGGACTGCTATTTAGCCATGTTGGTGTTAATCTGTATGAACGTGTCCACATCTGCCTGTGTGCAATATCTGGTACCCTATAATGTGGCAACTTCCATTGTCGTGATTTTCACAGGCCACAACTTATCTTCAATGTTTTTGTCCTCCGTGCACGGGAATTCAGTCCAGTGTAGACTTAACTCACTCGGGAACAATAGGGATTAATAAACATGAGTATTCTTGAAGGCTGCTTTTGTTTTCATATTGTGCTGCCAAAGAAAGTCTACATTGAACAGATGGTCTTGCTTCAGATCGTCTTACTTCAGGGACCGAGATTACAAAACTTTTCTGAGGGACGATTTCATACTCAAATCGGGATTTTGTTCATAAAATGTCAAGGGACGTCATAGCCCGATACTCATGAGTTGAACACAAAGGCTATGACGTCGCAAATGGGTGAGAGATTCCCGCAGCGACGACGGACGTTAAACTCCATATTAACTCACTCTCTATGATGTCACATGATGTTTTATGAACAACATTCTGAGTTTAGTACGAAGTATGAAATCATACTCGGGGAAAAGTTTCGTAATCGTGCGATTCTTGGGCCCAGAGACGTGAGTGTTGGAAAACCGAATCATGGCCTAGCTGCAGTTATAACTTATGTAGCTGCTAAAAAATATGCCCAGTTTACTATTTTGCTATCTTCTAGATCGATAATGGCACCCATTACCAAAATAGTAAACGGGGGATTTTTTTAACTGCAGCTATTCATGGACGACGTAGCCTATTACATAACATTAAAGGCCTATATATTTTTATATGTTAAAACGAAGAATGTTCAAGTCTCTAAGCCCGAAATTATGAAACACCTTTGAGTACAGTTTTGTGCTCACTCGAGTGCTGTGACTATGAGTCTCGGGCTATGACGTCACATGACGTTTTATGAACAATCTCTGAGTTGAGTATGAAATCGTAATCAGAAAAAGTTCGTAATTTCGTAAAGCAAGGACTGGCCAGCTCAAGAGTCCGTATACTGTGTCTGAGTGGGATATCATTGTACTATCTGTGACATGATATTCTAAGTGAACTAGCACTATAAAAACTGGTGGAAATCCAGACTAGTCAA
>JAUTBV010155603.1:0-10354 GCA_032361325.1 Lepetodrilus fucensis | reverse complement strand
CGGGACTTGTTTTCTCATTTATTTGATAATTAAAGCACATCTGAGTCAGATTTTCGTTCTATATATCTATTTTCAACATACATAATTGATTAAAAGCAACTTGTTCTGGCACCGGAGAAATCCATAAGTTTCACTGCACCACTTTTTAACATTTAGCACCTTTGGTGCCGTTGCTACTTGTCCTGATTTACCCTACAAACTCAGAATATTTGTCTCGGCCCTGACGCAGGTGATGTGCTTGTATAGACAATTTAATCAGGAAGTATTCCATCTTTGTTTCAGAATCGGTACGAAGTCAGTTTGCAAGATTGTTTCCGGCTTTTCATGAAGGAGGAAGAACTACAAGACGATCCTGTGAGTTCACGGTTTGGCCGTCTGCTCACCTCACTGATAGAATTTACGTGGTGTTTAAGTTCACAATAGTCGTCAAATTCCTCTAGATACCCTAATACTCTTAGTAATTTGAAGGAAATATATCTTAGCCATTGGAATTAGTAGAAAAATATTAGCATTCAAAATTATTAGTGTTTGTATTGTTAGGTACAACCAAATTTACATTTTAGTTGAATTATTTGCATATTATTTTAGCACAATTCAGGGGGAAAGATAGTGTCCGAATATTCATGTTTAATATATTGCAACTTTTAATATTGTTTATAGCATTTATACTATCATTCCTCATCATTTTTGTATATTTTGTACATGAATACATGACTTTTATTATGTTGCAGATGTGCACAAAGTGTAAACAACGGCGTTCATGCACTAAAGGTTTCTCCATACAAAAGTTTCCAAAGATATTGGTAATACGTATCCTTTATGAATGACAATATTTTCATGATCAGTATGGACAAGTTACATTTTCCGCATGTTACACTGGTTTTCAATATTTTCACATTTTAATATATTTTTGTCTCACTACAATAAATATAACTATTTTCGAGACGCTAACTTATCTGATAAAATGGACAATAAATTTGGTTCAAATGTAAACATGAAGTGGAAGGTGATTCGGAAGTGCATAACTGATTTTCTGCATCGAGCAAAGGGTACCATCTCAGATTTCATCGATAAATTCTGAAAGCCACCGTTGCTAATTACTGGTATCATTGACGATGACAGTATCCATTGTAATCAATGTGAGTGAAACATTTTACTGCTGAAATTTAACAGCGTAGATATTTCTTCTAGGTACACAAGCCATAATAAACATGCCAAATGAATAGTTTGCATTTATGACTCCAATCTGTCTAAAACGACCACTTATATCTGTGATTGTTTGCCTTTTTACATGTTTTAAGTTTCGCTGGCTTGCTGTATGTTGTGTGCAATCAAACTTTGCCATATTGAGAAGTGCTTGTGATTAATATCCAGCAGCAAGCGGGTTAATTAAATTTTAGCATTGGTTCAGTGCAACTCATATTTTCATAAATATAATCAAGCAAGCCCCTTGGGAGTATTCTTTCTTAACCCTTTAAGACCTGAAGCGGTTCAGCCAGGAGAGGTACGGCAGGAAGTTGTCCACATGCGTGGAATACCCAACAAGCAGCCTTGACCTTGGCTCCTACTCTGCAGACCGAGGTAACCCATCCAGAGTTGTTCCCCTTGGTGTTTCATTTTGTTCAGCAAATGTACCGTTCTGGACGTAAAGCACAGAGTTACATGTAAACTCTGTGCTTTACGTCCTGATTTATGTCCACCGTAAATATACACCCCTTTCGTGAAATGCAGGCCAGGGGTGTGGGGGATCATCCAGAGTTGTTCCCCTTGGTATTTCATTTTGTATCCATTGTAATAAATGTGAGTGAAACATTTTACTGCTGAAATTTAACGCAGGTCAGGGGTATGGGGGGGGGGATCGTCCAGAGTTGTTCCCCTAACTCCGATTCCTACGTATTGCCCCTTGACTGCATAGCCCACGTTTTCCGGGCACATTGAGATCAAAGTGCTGCTGTCGGTATACATAGTCCAATCAGATTCATCCTAAGCTCCACCTCACAACAATAGATATTTCGCAAGTCTCGTCGTCACCTCATACAAGTTGGTACTGTCACTGGTTCCATACACGGATGTCATATCAAAACAAGAACCTTTTCTCTAGAATGGCTACACAGGCTTTTATCTGATTAGGGCCTATCTGTTTGACATTCAATCCTAAATTAGTTTAGATATCGCTCACAAACTTCTACAGCGAACCTTTCGCCATTTTGGACGTTCTGACAACGTTTACACAAGGGGAGACAACTCACTCTGCCGCCAGAGTGTAAATTTGCCTGCCGTATTTAGGTGGGCAATGATGGGAAGGGCTATAATGTAGTAAGCGAAGCTCGGAATTGTACCCTTCCCTAGGGGAGATGGGGTGTTAGAGGATCCTTCCATCCTTCAACTCAGTGTCCTTCTCACACACAATGTCAATATTCTTTGTTAGAATAAGGAAATGTTCTGGCCAACTAGGGCCATTCTGTACAAATGTGTGTCGCTCTACGGCAACTGTAACCCCCAACTTTAGCAGTGGTGTAGTCTGACCACGGGTGGAGACGGTCACAATAGTTATAACATTTCATAAAGGATGACCCTGTCCATTAAATAAATTTCCACATGTTTTATGTGTTTATGAACTCATTTATCTCCTTTAAAAAAAAATATTTTAAAATAAATACAATATTTATCCTACCATCATCAAGTTTAATTTCAGTTTTAAAATTCTAGAAGTCTGTGTTCACCCTGTTGGTCGTAATTGTATAAGAAAATAACATTATAGTCATTGCGCACAGATGAAATATTCCTGTTGTGAATATATGAATGAGTTCCATGTTGACTCCTCACGTTGGTTTTACAGGAAGTTCCACTGTGAAGTACAACCTATACGCGGTGAGCAACCACTCGGGTGGCGTCCACTCAGGACATTACACGGCCATATGTCGACATCCGTACACGGGAGAATGGCAGAACTTCAACGATACAAGGTCAGTAATGCTGAAAGATTCTCACTACAATGTTAAGCAATAAATCATTCTCACTCGCTGTTCCCAAATACTATGATTAATTTGAAACTTAGTTTGACCACCTTATAATTAGGGATGGGACGGTTCACTTTTATGTATTTCAATTCGAGAGGAATACACTTTTCAAGAGGAGTGTATACCATGGAAGAGCTAATGTCAAATTTCCAAACGAATCAAAAAGAAATTGCGACACTCAAACTAAAAAAAAACATGGATCAAACCGTGGGCTTAAAACCGTGAATACCGTGAACCACAGTTAATCGTCACACCCTTACTTATAATACACCAGCGCAAATCCCACATTAAATTTTGCATTTAAATAATACATGTTGGCCCAGGTGTATTCTATGACATTTTCATCCATTAATGTACCGTAAATTGAACTGTGAGGTAAATTAGTCAAAATAAAATTAAGTACAATTTTAGCTATTAATGACTATCGATAATTATTCCTTGTAATCGATTTATCGATGTACAAGTTTCATCGATCAAATTTGTTATTGAAACTTTAGCTATAAACGTCTACACTTCTAGATGACTATAGTACATGGTAATTAGTACACAGTTGATAAAATATCGGAAACTGCAGGGTTAGAACTTAACTTTAAAACATACTCGCCGGAATAATCATATAAAACATGAAATTTCTACTAGCCCATAGAATACCTTTAACATAAAGAATAAATGGAACTTCTAACCCTGTAACTGATCAATTCGTGGGCCTCTATTATCAATATCCATGTAGAAATCTTCTTACTTTGCTATCTCTGTTTGCAGTGTCACCGCAGCGAGATCCAACCAAGCTGTCTCGTCCGAAGGCTATATTCTCTTCTACGAGCAAGCCGAGAGGTCATAACGAACAAAACTAGTCATATGACCTGAAGAATATTTCAGAAATTGTAAACAATGATGTCAAATAATAGACATGAGCTTGAATCATGCATACTCTATTCTGATTGGATGAAGTCAGTCACATGGTATTGTTGTCAGCACACGATTGGTCCAGTTTTTAACCCAGGTGTCCTGACTTTCTCCCATATATGTAAAGACTTCCTCAATCATATGCAAACTAGTAAGCAAATAAGCTGTGATATGTTATCGACTGGAAAAGTGCTGTAGATTTATAATGTACCATTATTAGACAGTGGTCACAAACTTAATTTATTTTAATTTATTTAAATATTTTGTATGCTTGTCATAATATGCATTGGACATAATCTGCTTATGTCACTTTCACGAATTATAAAGATAGCTTTTAGTTCCCACTTTGCATGTCATGACTTAATTGCATACAATCACAACTTATTGTAGGCAAACCAAATGGTCAAACAAATTGTGGCATAAAAAGTATACATTTCAAATTTTACACATTTCAAATGTTACACTCGCACAATTACTTACCGGGTAAGCAGCTATTTGTTCATAATATCCAACTGTTTTTGCTATGATATAGCATTATTTATCTGGATAAATGAATCCAGTAATCCAGTCAAAAGGAGTACAATTCCTCCTACCGTACATTAACAACAATTGTTTGCCCATACAAAAATAATTATTAGTACAGTATGACAAGAGAATCAAGTTGGCTTTTAATATATTTGTATTATTCTGAAGTTCATGAAAAACACAATTGAAATCTGTGATTGTATGCCTGTTTAAGTTATATAAGAAGACCAATTTCCCATTATGTTTTAATGGCATAATGTTACTACAGTATGCGTTACGGTACTTACTGCATATTTATTTGAACATTTTTCTTTTACTTTTTTTTTTCTTTCGTGGAGATCATCTACTTAGTAGAGACAAAAATATTTTGATGGCGAAATAAACTTAATCGTTGTATTTTTATAACAAAAATCACATTTTTGTGACTTGAAAGAGTTGAATACACATAATACATGCTCATAAAACTATGAAGTATTTAAAATGTGATGAGCAGTTGCACATTATTACATAATAATATATAATTGAAAATATTATTTTCGATAATTTTCATGATCTCCAGGATCACTTTTCATTTTGTTCAATTTTTTTACATAGAGGGTTCCATTGTTTCGTGGAAGAGATGTTAGTCAGAGTGGGACAACAATTTGTCTGGATGTGCTACGCAGCCATGACAAGTTTCCGCGGGAATCCACTGATTTGTTTATCCATCCTATATATGCAAAATTGTGAACTCTCTTCATCGCATTTATATGAGTAAGATTCCCATTGCGACGTTTAACAATAAATCGCTATGACTTGTTAACTCTCTCACCACCAAGTTGAATTATTTCAAAATCTTAGCATTCGTGTCAGTAATATTATAACGACTAAAAAGTGTATGTTTCTTTTTAACCTTTTCCCAGCTGACTTGAACCACAGTTCGAATTGTTCATTTCCAATTGCTCTCAGCAGAGAAAGGGTTAAATATACTTGGAAACAACACTATTATTTTTTATATCTCCCAAGAATTAAAGAATGCAATATTTGATTTTCAAATACTTTGACAAAATGACAGGCAAAAGATTTCTTGTGGATGTTTGAAGAAGGGTTGATATGATGAAATTTCACAATATTTGATATGAACTCTAAATCTACAAACTACTGTCCGCCTCATGGCTGTATCTTCAATGGGATTGTCAGTGTACATAAATTGAGAAAATTAAGAAAAGTGTAGCGTGGTTGCAGTAACCACGAGTCATGGAATATCATTGAATTTTTCAGAAATACACATTTCCAATTGTATTCATATTAAGAAATGCTTTACCATGATCTCTTCACATAAATTAAGTAGTTATCAGAATATTGTAGTACAAACTGTGATTTATCTTGTTTTTGTTGAATATTTAGTGCTTAGGAAATAGCAATTGGCGAATAAGTAGGGCTGTTTGTGAATATTGAAACTGAAGGTGATGTAAATTAATTAACTAAACAATTTTAGTTATCGGTTGGAAGAAATATTTCTAAAATATCTCATTTGGAAATATTTTACATATACCTCAAATGAATCCGTCCTATGGTATTGCTTTTGTTTTACTAGTCATTCTATTCATTGCTAGCATCTATTATACACACAATTTACAATACAACTGTCATATCTTTTGTCACAAAAATATCCAGGAGAACAATCTCACCCATTTGTGTGCATGATCCAAAAATTGTTACCAAGACCCCATAACATCTATTTTTGTTTGTTTTCTAAACCGAAATTACTGGCCCTCATAAATATCTAAATTTGGTTGCTGTTTTAAAAAATAAAATACAAATATTTTTAAATTAGATTTGACAATGCTGACTATTTTTTCGTTAAAAATGTGGGCTATTTTTATTATAGATTCACTGGTTTATGAATATTTATAAGATTGAATAAAATGTTCTTTTATTTTTTAAGGAATTTCCAATCTTATCCACAACTAAAATCAAAAACAAATCTTTGTTGTCCAGATTCTTTAAAACAGTATTATTGCTGTCTTAAAGTTTGGAAAAGTATCAATTGTACAATATTTTAATTATCGCACAAACGGTTATCCTGTTACGAGTGTACATTGTAAATTATCAGAGATTTTCATGTTTGTATGTAAAAATTGATAAATGGCAAATAACGTTAGGCACATGAATGTTGCTTATCTTCTGTTGATGAGTATCTCAGTTCAGATATTCTATATTTTGCACACCGTCCACAATGCTTGTGTTTATTTATTGGTTGATGTCAAATGGAGTGATTAAATGCTGTTTAAATGATTGGTTGACTGTCTGTCCACCCATTGATACAATATGCAACATATAGGATGACAACCATATTTTTTCAAATCTAAATATTCATGACCTGTGAATGTGTAATACTATTAATGAAAATGACAAGTGGCTTTAACCCTCTCCATGCTTATAAGGCAACCAGAGATGCCCTAAAGAGCTGTGTCTGTGCCTAATCCAGCAGTTAGAGGGTTAAATAGATAATGACCATCAATTTGATTTTCAATTACATCAATTTTAATCCACCAATCATACCCCCAATGTCAAGCCAACTGATCACCAAGGTCACAAAGGGAGACTACTTTTGGACATATTAATTCAAAATAAAATATGTTGGACATTCATTTTCAATGTGCCAGCCAGTAAAAATAAATCCAAAATCATATCACCTTTGTTTATGAAAATGTGGTTAATGTCATTTTATCTACCAATCTGTTCCTCAGTATTACTGTATATATTGGCATTTGCACTGTAGGCAATTTATGTATATACTCCTGTGTACATACGACTATATACATATCTTTGCAATATATGTATAGTGTTTGCAGCATAACGATCTGTATGTTAAGTTTGCCTGCTCCACAGTTTCAGTTTCTAATCGACTTTCGTTGATCGGTCTTTGAAATATGTGTGGATGACCTCATATAATATATACCGGTATACATATATACATATGTAAATACAGATTGATTGTTCTGTTATGTTGTGATGCATGTTTATACTGTTCTTTGTTACAAACACTAACATCAAAATGGCCTACACATTTCAACATCTTGGTTTTTTGTGGTTTTTTTTTTAAAGCTGATACAAGCAATATCACAGTAATTCAGTCCAGTATTGTATTAACCCTCTCCATGCTGGAGGCAACCAGAGATGTTCTTGTGCCTAATCCAGCAGAGAAAGGGTTAATCATGTATTGAAGATGCATAGAATTTATCATGAAGAATTTCCAATACACTTTGCCACACACTATGATGTCACAGTCACAGAAACTAATATTATATTATTACGTAATATTAATGTTGAAACATTTTATCCAAATAAAATGTAAGAACTGTGGATGTTACTAGGAATTTACCTTTAATCTGTTTGTGTGTTTATGCTATTTTCCAAAGACGTGTACATCCTAAATGTAATACATGAAAATGTTACGTATATCAGTTTTTCCACAATAAAATGACAGCATGCCATCAAAACAATCTGGTCAAGTGGAAAACGAGGTTCATAAATATTGAAAGTAGTATTATCTTATTAATTAATAATATAATAGCGTGTAATATCAACATTATATAACATAAATTGGTTTGTTAATGTCAAACCATATTCAGATATGCTTGATGTCTCTAACAAAATATTAACGTTTGAATTTCTGTGATAAGTAATTTATTTCTTATAGAAAAACATAAGTAATTACACGGTATTGCTTATACAAAAACATCATCATACATGTAATACTTGTTTACACATTCATGAATCTTGGTATTGAAATTCAGTAATAAATTAACCATTTGAGTTGATTCTGAAGTTTGAAACCATTTGATATTTGAGTACCCGATAAAAAATTGAATACAGGTATGTATGTTGATTTTCCGCTAGTAATAAAAACAAGCGTAACTTGGATTTCCTGTACAAAGCTATGTATCTAAGGTATCCGACCTTATCTCTGATGATAGCCATTGCTAAGATTGAGATCTAGGGATTGCCTTAGAGTTTACTTGTTTTGTACCAGGAATGCTGATTAACCCGCTCCATGCATGCTTGAGGCAACCGGAGATGCCATAAAGAGCAGTGACCATGTTTAATCCAGCAGGGAGAGGGTCAAGTAATATAGGTCAACATTGAACAGGTCCTCAAATTCTGGTGATGTCGTCATCGCAAATGGGTGAAAGATTCCCGCAGCGACATTAAACTCCATATTTACTCACTCACTGGTGATGTCGATGGATTGTCAATGATACGGGACTCCAATAAATCGGGGAAATAGTTTTCGTTCTCAACACCCAGCGGTGGAAGTGTTTAACCCTCTCCAAGCTGGAGGCAATTGGTGATGCCATGAAAAGCTGTGTCTGTCTCTAATTCAGCAAGGGGAGGGTTAATGCCTTTACCAGGCTGCCCATGTCTTCTCTCTATATTGAACTTTGAATGTAGAAAAATCCCAAATCCAGGCTTGACCTTTGCTGTGGCGTGTTTCATGACAAAAGCATGACGGTTTTCCGTATACAGTATGACTGGTAGACGCAACACGATCAGGAGAGATGGAAACTTACTGACATATTATCTTTTATATTGTACTATGATACAAGTAGGTAAAATGTATATCAACTTAATATCTGACCGTGTTACAATGCAAATCCTTTGTTTGTCCCAGAATAAACATTCATGACTAATTTTCTGTGTTTTATTTTATTTCATTGGTTCTCTGAGAATCCACCAGTATAAAATTGATGTTAAAACTCGTGTCTACATACTCATGTTGTGTTAACTCTCTCCATGCTGGAAGTAACCAAATATTCCTAATTAAGCTGTTAGAGGGTTGAAGGATACTAGTTACTAGTGCAAGCCAAAACTGTGCTTTACCATATTACACTACCATCATTTCACTACAAAGAAAGAACATTAATAATGTGCGAAATCCACAATCAAAAAACATGCTCATAACGCTACATTAATACTGCAGTCAATGAATATGTGCACTCAATTCTTTCTCAACTCCCTGGGGAGTATACAACCCAAGCTGCCGTTAAAAGACTGCAAGTTTATCATTCACATGTTCATCTCATCCTAAAAGGTCATACAGTATTCTGTTTCTTAATATTACATGTACATGGTATGTACCAGTACATTCATATAGAAGCAACAATTTAAAGATGATAGTAGTCAATAAAGACCTTCTATCATCTTTAAATTGTTATTAAGTGATCAACAAAATTATCATGCGCCATAATATGCAAGAATGCTCATGTTTGAAGTTTGAACGTGGGAAAACTATAGTCAATAAAGACCTTTAGTTTTCCAACGTTCAAACTTCAAACATGAGCATTCTTGCGTATTAAGGCGCATGATAATTTTGTTGATCACTTAATATAAAGGCATACTATCACGGATGGTTGACCTAAAATGGACAGAACAAATTTTGATCTGTGTTTTAAATTACTGCTGGCCCGGCCATTTCTCCCAATGCTAAAGGTATCCTAAGGACCAGTAAACTTTTGTTATTTGTATCATTATTTGGGCCAGTAAGTTTTAAAGGTAAGTTTCAATCACTGCTTACATTTGATTTGTCCACTCAAAAGTTGTTATTTACAATGTACTTATTCCCCAACACTTGATAGTTGCACATGTTGAATACCTATCATGTGATCAACAAATAATGTGAATGTAGACTAGTACACAGTTTGAAGTTGAACATGGGAAAACTATAATGGTTTGTATCATTACTATCGCACCAAACATATGAAAAGACCATTTCACAAGACAATATTAATCAACATGATAAATCAAATGGAAATAAAATGCATAATATCACAGATGTTTATAGTTGTTTTGGACTAGTTCTTAACTACAACTGCAAAATACATTCACTTGACATACATAAAATCATGTTTGTACTTCCA
>JAUTBV010155592.1:0-10355 GCA_032361325.1 Lepetodrilus fucensis | reverse complement strand
GCATATGTACGTTTGTGGGCAATGCTGTGTGTTTTGCCAGAGCATATGTACGTTTGTGGGCAATGCTGTGTGTTTTGCCAGAGCATATGTACGTTTGTGGGCAATGCTGTGTGTTTTGCCAGAGCATATGTACGTTTGTGGGCAATGCTGTGTGTTTTGCCAGAGCATATGTACGTTTGTGGGCAATGCTGTGTGTTTTGCCAGAGCATATGTACGTTTGTGGGCAATGCTGTGTGTTTTGTCAGAGCATATGTACGTTTGTGGGCAATGCTGTGTGTTTTGCCAGCGGTTTCCTAGGGGTGTCAGGCAAAGAGGATACATTCTACCTTGTTTGTTTAGCCCAGGCGATGTTGTCTTTGTGATATCGTACACCTTTCTGCTGAATGTGTTTTCTCTTTATGTTGCATCATACTTTCATAAGCTTGAAACTATATCTCCCGGTTATTTCAAGGTAAATATTTGCATGTAGATTAGGGAAAAGTTATTGCTTTGAGAGTCTCATTTCTTTCATCATTGTTCATCAAAAGCTTCTCATATTGTTAAATGTAATTTGCCACAGTCTACACAGTATAGTTAAGTATGCATTGTAGATAATGTGAAATTCTTATATATAACACCTTCACTCTGCAATAGCTGTTATTCCCAGCGGTGGAATTTGATACTCGTTTTGCAGGATTAAATGTATTGGGTCTTTTTGTCAGAAAGGCTCGACTTCTACAGAGAGGTAATGACGGCTTGTTTATTATGAGCTGTTGGTTCTGACATGACCTCTGATAGGGCTATCTCTGATAAGGAAAATGTAGATGCTCTGCTGTCTTGGAGAGGAGATTATTAGACAGGGGTGATTGTGCAATGTCAATTTATACCCTGCAGTTGAATGAGCAAATCACGATACCTTATCAATGCGAGAACCAGACTCCAGTTAACGCTCTTTTCGTTAATCAAGCGAATTTCTCGCAACAATTTTCACAATATTTTTTCTTGGTCTTTAGTGATGTCTTTGTATTGGAATATCAACATGGCTTGTTGGTTTTAATGATCGAATGAAACTAGGATTATAAGCTTGTCGGTCATGAAGCTAATTGGCAGAAAGTTGGAGTTTTTGAATTTATTTCAATTGGGCATAATTTATAGTCAGATCTGTTCAAAAGGTTAATCCATGTGTAACTTATTCGCATTTAACTTGATATTGAAGTTTTCTTTCATGTACATATTCTTCAGACACATTCATCATTACTTCCGATAGAAAACACAAACTTTCGAGGAATTTGTCTTCCTTCCTCTGCCTATAATGCAATGCCCAGTTGAGCACAGTATAAAATAGCCGGATGTCCGATATAACCAGATAGATGAAAGCATTCTTGCCGCATGGATTTGGAGTTTGGGACGACACTACTAGTGCCCCGCAATGTACAGGTGTGTTTAAGACTCCTTGGTTAAAAACTGTGTCGTTTTGTGGGATGCTTTTGCCGAGTTGGCAGTCTTAACAATCGTAAAATGGGTGTTTTATGTATTCAGGTATAATACATTAATAGTATATTTATATTGCAGATTAGTATCTTTGTATGAAGTGAGTGTAGCTTGAATGTGACATTTTTATCACGTCTATCTTTAAAGATGGTGGGCAAGTATAATGGGTGTGAATGATTAATGTGAAAAGCCACATTCTGTTTTGATGCTCAAATAATTTTATTTTCTCAGGTTCAACTATCTGTGAACCCTGTTATTGTGTTTGTGAGTTAGATTCAACTTGTTTCTATGGAAAAAAACGAGATATGATTTGAATTTGGTACATTTAATGTAAGGACATTTATTTGTTTTTTTTTCTCTATTTCTTTTCGTACTACATGTACTTGTATTAGTATTTGATGATTTCTCAGCTATCATCAAATTTACATATTTTTTCTGAATATACAGCAGACTAATCAGTCAGTGATGCATAGCAAAAAGTGATATTACAGATATTACACGTACACCATAGGTGACATTTCACTTATGTCTGCATCCTGGTGCAAATATAGCAGGATCTTTCCCAGCAGTAGCTGGAATACATAATAATATACAACAGGAATGTCAGACCTGATTGCTCCAATTGTCTGAGTCCTTCCTTCATAATGCTCATTCAGTGTCAACTCTGTCCAGATTGCAACAGACAAGATTACCCTAGGACATATAGAATATACCTAGAACATATAGAATATGCCTAGGACATATAGAATATGCCTAGGACATATATAATATGCCTAGGACATATATAATATGCCTAGGACATATATAATATGCCTAGAACATATAGAATATGCCTAGGACAGCCTAGGACATGTAGAATATGCCTAGAACATATAGAATGTGTCCTGGTTCCATTACAACATCAGGTTGTATTAAAATTTCATGAGAGTTTACATGTTTACTTTATATAATGATACAGAGTAATACACAGAATGACTTCATCAGATTGTATTTTTATCAACCACAATACTAGTCCTCTTTAGAACAGAATTCTTAAATTTTATTCCTTAAAATTATTTTATAATATTGCATGTGTCCAAAGATGTGGCTGCATTTTCATCAATTTTCTTTAAACGTATGAAAACATGTTAATTATTCATGCATCCTAGATATGGATCTACTTCTCCATTATCCATATCTTAATATCCTAAAGGTACTTTCTATTTGTCTGTTTGTGTTTCTGCGCTATGGACTTTATCTATTGATAATACCATTGATAATGCCATTGATAATGCCCTCCAGCCTACTAATACACCTTTTATTGTTTTCAGATTGTCTATGTTGTTCCCAGTAGGCGGCCGGGATGTTACTCATAAACCACCCAGATTGACTGTCCATGGCTAGGTAAGTGTCTAGCAGTGGGAATGTTAACACAGGCTTCAACCAATGGCAAATACATGTGTTATCAGAATATTGTGATCTGGTACCAATCAATACTATGGAGAAATAGAAAAGAGAATAATAGATAAGAATTCAAATATTAATGTGATTACCTGTATTTATATATTGGCTTTGACCTCGTTCTTATTTTTAAATATAAAATTAGTCAGCATTTCCGTGGATATGCTGGGTTGATTTTATTTTTAATCACACCTTTCTGTTTCACATCACTCTTAACTTCATTCACTTTGTTCCAATGCTATTGAATCTGCACTTACAGCCCAGTTGTTTACCAAGAAAGCTTTCTGTCATTTAGCTTTCCTATGTGACACTTATAATGTTATCCGTGTAAATATGCATCACTTCTGCTCGTTTACCTGTCGTCCTGAAGGCAGCTGATATTAAGGTCACCTACCACAAAGACAGTGGACTTCACCAAGGTGTTTTATGTGACAACTGTAATGGTGATGGGATACTGCTGGGGAGTAACTTTAGACCCCTTCTTTTCACCTGTCCCTGACAGTGCATGCATAGTAAGCCATGTAAGGTCGGTCCAAACACGGAGATCTTCATTGCTTGGAGGAAACCCATAAAGATGCTTGATCAAACATTGACGTAAATTGAGTCATGAATATTTTTTCAGTTTACTGAAGAAAGTACATGCACAACATTGTTCTTGAACAACTTAAAACTATTTTATAGAAGCTAATAACCTACAATATATACACTTTACAGTAAAGCAATGAACCTTTTGTTCAGTCTAATATTATTTTGAACAAACAAAACAGATGCTTATGTTGTATTAACTACTTTTTCCATTGTCTTGTTCATACACTCTCCGACTATAACATAGATCCCTCCCTATCTACTGTGAACAATCGCTCTAACTAGCATACACTGATACCTGCGGTTACTTATAGTGTTCACACCTGCTTGAGGAATCTGGCAATCTTCTTTGGGCTCATCATGTCTGACAAATACATCCCAGGACAATACCTGGCCGGACAAAGGGAGCCACCTTTATTTGGTCAACAGTGGTAAGCTCTGTGGGGACACAGAGGCATTGAAGTGGGTGGTGTGGTGGGGACAATGTCCAAATGATTTAATGGACTTGACTGTCCACCTCTTTTTGTCCTGGACACCTTGAAGAAATTGATTTCATCTGGGCGGAGTTGATGTATTAAAAGTGCCAAGAGTCACTGACTTCTCCATGGTACTAACGTGACTAATGTGACTAAGAACTGACTAAGAAATGACAGGGTGTAGCACTAAGAAATGACAGGGTGTAGTACGTATTGGAGACCAATCTGTCTTAGTTCATGACAACTCAAGAAGATAATTCCATGTTAGAGTGATCTATTCAAAGAATTTCACAATTATAGCTGACTGGTTTTCTATATGGTGAGGCTGAATGAAACACTAACCTTGTCTACATAGTTGTAAGCGGAACAATGTCCAGTCTTGTCTCCATGGCCGTCTACTTGGTCTCGTTGGAGATTAGTGTAATAATATACAGGAATACGAGTAGTGACCAATGAGAAGGGATTAAGAGGTGATTTCAAGCCTGTGTAGCAATACAAGTCATGATTTCCAATTACAAAATTATAATTAATATCTGACGATTGCCATGATTTCCTGCAAATCCATCCAATTATTGACATCATGTTTCAATTAATGTCAAGATTTCTATGATGGTGGGGGGGGGGAAAAAAAAATTGACATTCCATTGACACCCCCACATGAAACTTATGCTCTATGCCCCACAATATCCCCCAAATCCCTCCCTCACTCACATTTCAAGTGTTTGGCGGCGCTATGAAAACATCCTGCAGTATAGCTGTTGACCTTGTTGTTGACTGCCATTGGTAAGGCAGTACCATAAATTATGATGCTATATAATATGAATTTCACCTTTTGCTGTTATGTATTAGCCTTCTATTTGTCTCTGTATGGCCACTTCTCGTATGATCACTCATGCTTGTTGATTGGATCAGTAACCCCCCTTCGCTCTGGTGAACATAGTCCATGGGGTAGCAAGAGGGTCTGTCCACACATAACAAAGATAAGTGTGGTTTTGGTTAGTGGTACCAGGGATACTCAGGCCATTTTAGTACTTGTTTTTGTGTTACTATACAAACTTATCTCAGATTAATGTTCTTATCACCTGTGTATTTTATGAATAAAATATAATAAATAAACATGATTTGACTAATATTTCCGGTAAACACATATTCTGGGCTTAATGAATAGGGTTGGTTTTTCTTAAAGCATTACTAGCATAAGCATGCATAAGTGTGCGGAGCATGTGTATGGGATACTGTGTTGAGAAGCCATGTTTCAAAAAAGTAGTCCTTGTTTGTGAAAGCTCTGAAGGACATCTTGGGTCATTTTAGGACACATACCAGAGAAAGGCTGTGTTCATGATTCCCAGGTGCAAAATTGTGGGGAGGTTTTCTTGCTCTACAAGATCTTGTACAAGAAAAGCCTTAACCCTTATTGACATTTTGACAGGGTCGTGAAAGGTCAGGGTGTATCAGAGTAACAAAGTGAGGTAACTAGAGACATCTGGTGGGTGTACTCTCAAGAACATTGTTCTTACGAACAATGTGGAAAAACATTTCCTTTATAATTATGTCTCTAGTGACACGTTTTGGTCTTCATCAGTGGGGAGAAAAATGAAACAGATTTTCAAATTGGTCACATGGGGTGGTATACTCCCAGAATATTGTGGTTATTTTTTGTGTGTAAGAATGTGTGCTAAAGATCTTAAGTTATGAATAAAATATCATTAAATATGTTTTTAGGCTAATAGAATAAGGTGTATGTCCTTATACAACATTTTGGCCCAAATTCAACAAAAAGGATATATTTATGTATAGAAATTAGATGCAATCTAAAAAACATTCAAGGCGTTTAAAGGCAAGATTTATGTTGTCACTATGCCGAGTCCCCCCAAGGTGTATTCTAATCTCAGATTCCGTGTAGAATTACCACCAGCACATCCTTAGAGTAACACCCAGGTAAATGCATTATGACATGACAATGAAATCGGGTCGGATTGTATTACGTATTTCATACATTAAGGATATGATCTCTTAAACCTATCACACTATGCTCACAAAATAAGCTCAATAGATTCTTTAGACCTTGAATTTTTTTATGTGAACCCTTTTACTTAATCTTCTTGAGAGAACGATAACAGGATTTCTTTTATTGGACTATGTGCCAGGGGGATGTTATATATTTTCTACCATTTTCATAGGCCTTTTCATATTCCTTTGAAAGTATTTTGATAAGATGGGTTTTTTAAAGATAAATTTACGCCTGTGATCTTAGTGTCCTTTCTTCTTACTAAATATGTTTTAGAAAAATCTATACAGAATTTATGATCAATTTATTATTTAACAATCCTTTTTCTACAAGTATTTGCAAACCACTATTTTATTGGATTTTCTGTTTGTAGACCAACTGCGGCAAGTTTTATCAATCATTTTCCTGTGACGTGAAAAAGCGATAAAGTTTTAGCCAAATATACAACCATGAATATATGACCATTACTTTTGAATAATCAAGATACAACTATGAATTATGTTTGAAAGTCTTATCATTCAGGTGTATGTAATAAATATCCTGTTACAAATAAATCCAATTGGTCAATTTTTGTCCAATATCATAGAACAGTTTGTGTCCGAGTGTTTGTGCAGCACTTGCCGAGCCAGCTGACGACCCTTGACCTCTGATCTGCCACCAGATCAATCTCACCACTTGAAAGATTCATATATAGATCATATGACTTAACCCTTACACTTCCACCCGAAGTGTCTAACCATGTTGACCAGTTTCATCACAATACCAAATTTCTTGCAGTATAATTATTATTTTAAAATTAAATTGAACAAATATTGCAAGGATAGAAGAAATAATTACTTGTGTTTAAAATATAGTTTTTTTTATTTAATTGAAGAAACAATTTCTAGTTAATACTATTAAATTATAAAGTATATTTTTTTCTCAATTAATTGTTCTGCCTGCTTGTTAGATTTGACATCATTGATATAATGGAACTGAAATGGAATGCCATGTTCACAGAACCTGAAACTGATGTGGCTTACAAAGACCTGTCAAATTACAAGAACAGCAATCAGGGAGGGCATTATTAGTGCATTGCTTAGAGCACACTATTTTACAGACTATCATGTTAGCCGTAAAATTATTCAAGTTCATTTTGACACAGTCCCCAAGCAATCTGCAAATGTCATTGGCATGTTTCTGAAAGTAGGTCATGTTTGGACAATGGTTTTAAAGTGCCACATCCATAGCGCTGACATGTTTGCTGTGTTGTATGCTAATTCTGATCCCAATGTAACTTTACATAGCAGTGGTGTAAGTACTGGATTATCCACGAGAAGAACGCTATGACTGATATGGTTACAAACCAGCCTGCTGTGTGTGTGGTCACACACTGAATGTGGTCATAAAGGTCTCAGCTCGTGTCAAATCCTGGTGATATACCATCCTTATCCTAGATACACTGCCACCCCTGCTTCTAAGGAACAACACAATACATTGTATGTGCATACTATAATCTCCCACTGTCGTAGGAAAAGATCAATGCTAATTTGTATTGGGTTGTAGATCATGTATATGTCTGGGTATTTATGTCCCACAATGTAACTTGATATCAGGGACTTCTGCTATACAAAGTTAGTTTTTTTAAAGTGTACGAAAAAAACCAATAGAAAGCCTGAGAAAACAAGTTTATTGCCTAAAGGAATCTTAGCAAAATCCCCAGCATGGTTGACGTATAATATCTGGTTTAATAAATGATTCTTATATAATATCATCTGGTGAAATGGTTGACATAATATTGTCTGGTGGGATTGTTGACATCTAATATCATCTGGTGAAATGGTTGACATATTAATATTGTCTGGTGGAATGGTTGACATCTAATATCATCTGGTGGAATGGTTGACATGTAATATCATCTGGTGAAATGGTTGACATGTAATATTGTCTGGTGGGATGGTTGACATAATATCGTCTGGTGGGATGGTTGACATATATTATCATCTGGTCCAACCGTGTGCCTGAACTTACTGTAACATTTGGATACAAGAAATATTCAGTTGGCATAGCAACCAACAGTTCAAGTTGTTTTTTTCTGTTCCTTTTTTCTTAGTTTTGTTTTATGCTTGTGAAGTATTTGGGACAACTTGTGACATTTTGTTGTTTTCTGTTACCCTCACAGTTATTTCTTATCTGGGTTTTCCTCTCTGTGTCAATGAATTGCATCCAAGTTGACTGAATTCTACACTACTCTAGATGAGTATGAACTTACTACTCTAGTTTTCTAATTTGTTATTCATGTCATCAGTAATTAACAAATAATCAGTGGGTCCAGCCCAATTGTTCTCATGCATCAGTTTTATTAGTCTGTGTCACACCTTGTTCTCACCCAAATACTCCTTTTCAAAATTTCCCCCTATAGCAGTTAAGCAAGATGGTAAAAATGTAATACCAATTATATTTTATTGATTTACTTTAACCCTCTGAGACTATCGATTGTCTACAATTTTATAGGACTACTTACCATTCATGATGTTCACAAAACTCAAAAGTGTAATCCTTTTAAGTACCTTTTATAGTTTTCTATTCTTTTGGACAATATTTGTCTCCAAACCTATCTTTCCATATTCAAGCTATTTTTGATACAAATTATGTAATGAAATTGTATTTCAATTCTAATTATTTCTGACTGGTTTTGAATATCACACACAAGCAACAGTCCATATTACCTCATACCTCCCCATAATAAATGTAAACTGATACCCAATCTACTTTCTCCTGGTATTACCAATCACAACAATCTCTTCCAACAATCTCTAGTAATCAATTGAAACACTTTCTTCCCATTGAAACATTTTTTTTTCATCAGTGTTATCCACTCGATCCATTTCTAACATTTCTCAGCCGAGGAGAGAGCCACATTCCTGCAGTTCAGCTGCCATTTTAACTTGAAAATGTTGTTATTTATGTCTGTGGGGGTCTTTGTTGAGAGTGGTAACTGGATCTCTGCCCAGCGTGACCTGCAGAAGGTGCCGAGATTAGCCAGGCAATGACACACAGACTACAAGGTAAGACTGCCAGTCGGAACCTGATGAACAATACTCATAGATAACCTCCCTGAGAGTGCAGACACCACTGTGATTGTGAAGTATGTGTCTGGATGATTTAAACAGCCCTGTATTGTGCTGCTGCTCATCATGCAGAGAATATATAAATAATCTTAGTATATTTAATAATAATGGAATAAATATCACACAGACCATCGTGGTGGAAAGATAAATAATGGCATATTCACACATGCATACTAGCATCTAGACAATATCCACACCTGAACACCCACATCCCCACATCCCCACATCCCCACATCCCCACATCCTCATACACCCACATCCCCACATCCCCACATCCTCATACACCCACATCCCCACATCCCCACATCCTCATACACCCACATTCTACCGAAGAGCACCACTTTGGGTATTTCATCCTTTTCGCTAATTACTTTGAATATGGTATTTCATATTTGTGTGCCTTTGCCATTGTCTATAATTGTAGTGACTTTCAAACAAGAACGATATCCAGTGTTTTGAAAGAAAATATGTACATGTGACATTTATTAATTTGTAGATAATGCATGCCGATCAATGTGACCTGTTGTTTGATCTTACAACTGCCGTCAGTGTGTGTGTATTCATGTCTGTTATGTATGGAATAAGCTTATTAAGATTTAATAGTTTTGCAGGGTTCCAGTATTATAGATCCTTCAGTATTGAGCATGTATAGCACAATAGGAAACGAGAAACATATTGAAATATGATGTGCAATACTTACTATGTTATGATATGAATACATTCATTAGGAATATTGGTAAACTGTAAATTTCAATGGATAAAAACTGAAGAAAAAAATAATAGGTAATATTCCTAGGTATGCAGAATGAGTTATGGGGTAATGAAATACACAGGAAATGTAATTGTCTATAGCCGTAGAGACTCGGTACAATCTCATTTACTGAGGCCATATGTACACGCTAGTCAGTGACAGAAGAGAGGGCGAAATGTACGTAGTTATCTTGCATGAGGGATGAAATGTACAATGACATTTGACACTTTGTACAGCAACCTTGGTCATATGTATCTGTTTATAGCTATGATTAATGTAGGATGTTACTGATGTATAGATACAGGCATTAAGTGCTGGTGCTGACGTGGATATGTGATGGAGGATTGATAACAAAGCAGGCCAGTTGTCAGAATGTGCGATCGAGGCAAATTGCTGAAAGATTCCTGCAGCGCCGTTAAACTCCATATTCACTAACTAACTCACTCACTCACTCACTCACTCACTCACTCACTCACTCACTCACTCACTCACTCACTCACTCACTCACTCACTCA
>JAUTBV010155581.1:0-10355 GCA_032361325.1 Lepetodrilus fucensis | reverse complement strand
AAGTCAACCATATTCTCAAAACGATTGTTTCAATGACTTCATATTCATATTTTGATCACGGTATCAATTTACTATATCGTCAAATGGCAGTTACATTTATTGAGGTAAATCCTCGGGCGTACATTCACATATGTTTATGTATTCATTATGGTTTGACAAATCCCAGATACATATTACCTTACACAAACCTGTCAAATTTCCATTGTAAACCTTTGGTTTGAAACTCCCGAGTGTCACATTGAGATGTCACAATGGTGTTTGATTCTGACAAATATGACACGACTCCAATTACTATCAGTGATTCAGAAAAGTAAAATGAATCAACTCCGGTTCCATTTTAATATTTGAATCTGAATCCATACCTGCCATGCCCAAGGTAAATGATAATACCAGCCTCGCAGTAGAACGAGAGACAATCGCTCAGTGCATAATCAAATAACTGCTCTTTCTTCTGACGTCCGAGTTCAAATGGACGCACAAATAAGAATAGTTATTGGACTCCTGTGTATATGTGAAGTTTAATCCAATAGCCCGACTAAAGTCTCGGGGAAAAAAACATAATAGTAGTAACCCACACGTGGTACGTTCGACCTCGCTCAAACCATTTTCTCCTATCACAGCTGAGAAGCACCATGCCCGAGGAAGCCCACATGGTCACGTGATCAGGCAGAGTGGAAGAGGCAGGTGACTGGCTATATAAGCTATGCTAAAGAGAGGACGGTTCTTTGAGATTGCACGACTGCATACAGCTAATCCGAGGAGCCCCGACGACATTGACTCGGAACTACTAAAGGGGCAAGGGTAGGACTTCATCATCTCCACGCTGCAGTAAGTCTCAGACATTTTACACCCCTTCACACCTCGCGTAGTTAAAACATGTGCTTCTTTAGATTAGTTAAACGTAGAGTTTAAGAGTTTTAAGTTGTTATGGCGTAATCGTGTGTTTAAAAATTGCGAGTCTTTAACATTGACTAGTTGAACGTGACATGTTGTAAGTTTTTCTTTCTTTTTTTTCTTTCTGGAAACTTTTTTTTTTTAGTCACCGTATTATACCTGAACAACAGCGATGATGTTTAACGGGGTTTTTCTCTCTCCATATTTGTGTTTGTCATTAACTGTAAACTTCAAATATGGGATTACATGTAAACATGTGTGTGACAGGGACAGGTATGTACAACCTGTGCACACACGCGCGCGCTGTAGCACCAAACGATACATGCGCAATTTATCTTATGAATTCAAACATTGGTAGTTATCCACATGCACAGATCAAAGTGGTGCGTATTTGTATTTCGTTGTTTTATTATTTTTATGTTTGTTTGTTTATTATCTTCTGAAGTTTTGTTGGGATTATTATTTCAGCATTTACTAGTATTTGATTTATTATTAATATTAGTAGTAGTGATGGTAGTAGTAGTAGTAGTATTAGTAGTAGTAATAGTAGTAGTAGTAGTAGTAGTAGTAGTAGTAGTAGTAGTAGTAGTAGTAGTAGTAGTAGTAGTATCAGAATCAGAATTAGAATCATTTTTAGTAGTAGTAGTACTATTATATATTATTATTATTATTATTTCAGGTTTCTTCGCCACGTTTCCTGTTTGCTATTCCTGAACAAGATCGACATCCTGGTTGACAAAGTCAGCAGAAACCACACGCCTCTGGAACTCACCAGACAATATCCCCACATATTTCCTGATTATGAAAAATTCGAGCCTACGAGTAAGTTTAGTCGCTGTAATTATTGTTGTAATTTGTAAAATAGTTTAATTGCAAAACATTAGCCACACCATTGTTGTTTTCTTTGAGTATATTTTACCGTACAATGTAGTAATGTAAAGCATGTCAAATCATCCTCAAAATCCAGGCCATTATGCCTCCATCAAATGGTAAGTTATGGCCGTCGTTTCGAGGATGAGGTGAAAGTAGTTCCGTATAAATTAAAATCAGCCACGCTACAAGAATTGACCTGTAGAGTACAAATACAATCATATATTCAATAGCCAATTATTGAATTTGAAGTCGACAATTTAAACTAGTGATAAGATATAGGATAATATTGTTATCCTAGTGAATTATCGCCTTTGGTAGACAGAATTGGGTCATAGAAAAAGTTATAAAATATAGTTCTGCCAACTTCTTTCAGCAAGCGAACGACTCGACTTCATCCATTGTTACCCAGGCAACGAAGACCCTCCCAAGAAACGCAGCAAGAAGCATTCACGAACGGATTTAGATCCGGGCATCATTAAAGCGGCTGTATACATTAGAAATATCTTCATGGTGAGTCGCAAGAATGTGTATACCACCTTTGGTATCAATAGCAACGTTTTATTGAGTCAGCATTTTACAATTAGTACCATCTAGTTCTTATATTACCAAACCATCCGGCATGTATATGTTTTATTTCATTGAAGAATCGTGTCCTATCACAGAGTTGTCAAACATATTATAGAATAAGGTTCCATTTAGAACGAGATCATCGGTATTTTATGCTTGTTTTATTAGGCAAATACGAAGTAGATTTCTCAGGTATTGATTACTGTACCAACGTCATTCGATTAAACACTAAGTCTTCAATCGGATAACATGTTTAATTATGATTAAATACCACGTGTCCTAGTTATCTGGTAAGCTACAGCGGTGCATGTGTAACCGACATTTGAACTAGATACATCCAGATAAATTAGTACCAAGCAAAAGTGGCATACTATGTTTCACGTCGTATATATTTATGTACGTATATTTTTCAAATTGCATTTACTCATACGCGTAGGTCATCGACAGCTTGTTGTTACTTTCTATAATAGTCAGCTACATGTACATGCTAGCCACCAGGGTCCGTATGCACAAACGTAGTTCAACCACAGTTTAGGCTAAATTAGATTTAAGCGACGAGTTACACCACTGTCGCTATGGTCCAACGTCTGTGCACAGGGATATACTACGTGCGCTCTATTCTTCATTGCATATTAGATATACAGTTAAGCATGGTAAAGGTATACGTATCTGCATCTTTCAACATACATAATTAAAGGCGTTGGAATAGTACTGGAGTTAAAGTATTCACTAAACATACACTAGCTTAGAGAAGATTGTTAAGACAATAACAAATGATAATGTGATGTTTTGTTTTGGCAGAAAATCGTGACGGGGGACATCCGGTTGAGACACAGTTTCCAGGATCACGACCCAGAATGGCATCAGTTCCACATGTGTCAATACTACTACACATGCGCAGTGGACACTCAGAACATTACTAAAGTATTGGAAGGGTGTCGCTCTCTCATCATAAGGAAGCACCTGGAAAGGTTTGGGATAATATAGACAGCTAATGCTAGTGAGAAGCATGGGCCATGAACTAATGAAAGACATCAGACACGCTGTGCCCACAAAAACGCTCAACGAAACTTGAAGGAAGTGTTGGAAAGAAGGACACGTGACAGTTGAATGAAACAGGTTCTTCTTAAGGCAGGAAAAGGGGAATTATCATATGATGAGGAACAACACCACCCCATCCACATCCATCCAACCACCCCACACACCAACATCACTACGCCCACCTATGAACACCCCACCTACAGAGCATGACAAGGCTTGAAGGCTGTGCGTGTTTGTCATAGTTACGATGGTACAACCCTTCGGAATTACATCAACATTCCAATAACCATCTGATGATAATATGCATGTGTGTATGAACCAAGTGTATCCGGTGAATCTGGTCTGTTGGTGTCTGGTGTGAGGCATCTCCTGCACGTGCACGTGGTGTTGTTCCACGTGATTAGCTGGTTGCGCTGCCACATTGAAAGCCCGGCATCTGACACAGAAACAAAGGCGAGTGATGTCAAGATGCGCATGGGTATTATGTGGAGCGAAACCAGTCTTCTCCATAGATCTGATGAATGTGCGGTCCAATGACGTAACAGGGATGTGCATTCTCCGTGTTTTCAAAAGATACGTTAAACATTTCCGTCATGATGACCATGGTATGTGCTAAGCACACCAGTGTACAATGTATGACGATTTTGTATAAAATACCTGGCATGTGCATTATGTAAGATGTCTTACTATGTTGCTACTTATCAACTATTTCAACAAGTTGAATATTACTTACAGCGCCCGTCAATTTTACGAACATGATAACAAAGTATTATGTTCTAAGATTATCTTTTATACTAATATAATTTATGATGTTAATTAAGATAATTAATTTCAAATACAAGAATTGTATCTGTGAAAGCATGATGATGTACATATAGATGTGTCTTTTATTCTGTCTATGGCAGATTTTTCTCTGTAAAACAAAAAGTAACGCATTTAGTATTCTTTACAATTATATGGATTTTAAAAATCTACTGTTTTTTTCTTCTTTTATGAAAATGTTTCACCTGGTGCCTGTGTTCAAGACAACGTATGCTATGCATCGATAGCATGGATTAAAGGTGCATGTAAATACAATAGCCTTGTCTAAATGTCAGAACATGCTATTCGCTGCTCGCAGGGCCGGAAAATGAATGTGTCTATACCTAGTTATCTCCCCCTAGTTGTCTCCCACTCTCGGCAGGGGGCTTCGACTGTTTGTTTGTATTCTCTGTATCAAATACCTAGTGTTGTTGTACATAATACGTATTGTGTATTTTTTAGGCGGACCTGCCTACCACAAATAAAGTTCTGCGCAATATGAGTTGAGTTTTGTCAGATGGTATCTTGAATTTTTACAAATATAAATGGAACTATTTTGTTGTGCGCACTCTGAGGTGTATTTAGAAGTCGGAAAGAATGTTCAGTTCTCTGCATAGCTTTTACACAGATGCAGTTGAATATTAACATGAATATTGGCTGAATTAAAAGAAGAAAAAAGAGAGAAGAATAACAAGCATCACATGAGTATCAGAAGTGTATCTAGGAGCATGTTATAAACAGTTGAATTAAAAACAGTAAAATAATTATGAAGAATAAAACGCCTTTTAAAGTTCTAAAATATGTTCCTAATTATTAGTTTTATTTACAAAATAATATTGATTCATATTAATGAAATATATAAATTAAAATATCGAAATATATTAATACATTTCCCCCAAAAGAACTGCATAAAATATACATTAAAATGACGTGACTAAAAATATTAGAATGATGATAACTATCTATACTGTAGTGCATTGGGTCACTAGTTTCCAGGTAAAATTTACCAATGCAGGGAAACAATTAACCACCTGCACAAACGTAGTTTACAGTACCCACAGTTTAGGCAATGTTATACTACTGTCGGTATGCACACAATCTAACCCTTAAACCACGGATTAACTAAACTACGTCTGTGCATACGGACCCTGTAATCCACACACCACACACACATACCACACACACACACATACCACACACACACACACATACACACACACATACTAATTAGTACACTAGTTACTAGGAGAAACCCGATTTCTCTAAACAACCTTGAGTTTGAGATTTTGTTCAGCTGTGTTTTCTCCCATTGACTCAGAGCTGTAACGTGAGTAAAATGTCGATAGGATAAATATCAGCTGAGTACAATTTCAAACTCAAATGTTGTTTATTATAACGATAAGTATGAGGACGTACTCGTATTCTTGAAAAAGATAAATATTGAAGTGTTTAATAGCAATTGCTGAAGATATATGGTTAGTATATATACTAGTAATATATATATATGGTAGTTTAAGAACGTCTTCACATGTTCACAAATTCCCGCAGCGACGTTAAACTTCATATTCACTCTTCACATGTTACTAAATTATTATACTATAGTACCATCGATACAAAAGCTCATGTGACGTAAATTCATTAAAACACATCCCTGTTTCAACTGTGAAGAAAACATTATTTTAATATTTAATTTATGGAATGGTCATTGCAAACAGGACACAATTAATATAGTAAAGTATCATAGTTTTAAAGTTTGCTAATTATCACATTTAAAGGCATAATATCACAGATATTTATGATTGTTTTGGACTAGTTCTTAGCTATAAGTACATTCACTTGACATATATACATAAAATCATGACACACATAAAATCATGTTTGTACTTCCAAAAAGCTTTCCACCGCTGTGTATTTGACAAATCTTCACTGCAACCCCTCTGCGACTCTTAGAGTCGGGTTTAAATCAAATACGGCCAACGGCTCTTTATGATGCATTCGTTCTTAAAACATCGATGCATCAAAGACAAGATAAATCCTTCAGTAAAGTCCTTCATTAAATGAATAATGGCTTGAATGTTATGAAATCCTAGGTAGGTAGTACTTCATTAAAGATATATATTTTGGTTACTTGACATCAAGATGCCATATTTTGGACACGCACTATTAGACAAATACTTGTTATTCTATTTATGTCATTACTTTTTTTTAGGCTCTGATACGCGTGTGTTTTTTATGTATTGAAAAAAAAGCACGATGTCTATTTAAATGAACATGACTATTTATATATAATATATACTTACCATTACACCTTGGTTTGGCCGAGGGCGGTTTATCATTCTGGCCATAGTCCCAGAAGCCATTTATTCCCTTCTCTTCTTTCCTGCAAGTTATATAGCTGCTTTTTGCCACGAGTTCGAGAGCCAGATAACACTTGAGCTTACAGTGGCTGCCCTCTTTGAAATCCAAACAGCCAGGCGTGTCTAGGTATATGTCGTCAAAATGTGGCGGATCGCATGTGACACCTACACAATGATAATAACGATAGTGGTATTAGTAGTAGGAGTAGTAGTATGCCTAGTAGTAGTGGTAGTGGTAGTGGTAGTGGTAGTGGTGATGGTGGTGGTGGTGGTGGTGGTGGCATTATTATTATTATTATTATTATTATTATTATACATTTATATAGCGCGAAAATCCAGAATAATTGTTCAAATGCGACTATTACCCCGGTCAACGGATCTGTGCATTCAAATTCCTTCTCAACTCCTTGGGGAGTAGTATAGTAGTAGCAGTACTAGTAGTAGTACTAGTAGTAGTAGTAGTAGTAGTAGTAGTAGTAGTAGTAGTAGTAGTAGCTCTAGATTCCTCTAGCGGTATCTGCTGGACATATGAGACATTTTATATATTTATATAAAAGTCTCATATGTCCAGCAGGTACCGCTAGAGGAATATCGAGCTATAGTAGTAGTAGTAGTAGTAGTAGTAGTAGTAGTAGTAGTAGTAGTAGTAGTAATACAGTAATAATAATAAGAAGAAGAAGAATTATTTTACTACTACTACTACTACAACTAATAATAATAATAATAATAATAATAATAATAATAATAACAATAATATAATATAATATAATCATAATCATAATAACAATAAGTATTATTATACTTCTTATATTATTATTAGTATTATTAGTATTATCATTATTATAATAATTACATTATTGTAGTGATAATTACCTTTGGAAGGACTGATGTGCCCCCCAATCATATCGATGGAACTAAGTAACATTTCATCAATCGAGGGGAGGCGAATAATTTGTACATATTTGGTTCGATATGCTTACATGTCATATAGCTTACAGTTAAGAATATCGTTTACACTTAAAGGCATAATATCACATATATTTAGCGTTGTTTTGGACTAGTTCTTAGCTGCAAAGTACATTCACTTGACATACATAAAATCATGTTTGTACTTCAAAAAAGCTTTCCACCGCTATGTGTTTGACAAATCTTCACTGCAACCCCACCTGCGACTCTTAGAGTCGGGTTAAAATCAAATACGTTCAACGGCTTCTTTATACATGATGCAAAAGGGACATAACTCTGTTTGCTCGCACATAATTATTCCTATTAGAACAGTGATACATCAAAGACCAGATAAATAGCGGAACGTTCCCCTATTTAATACAAAATATGATTTGTTTTATAACTATCGAGTACTGGGGGATAAGTACATCAGCAAATAACAACTTTTGGGTGGATAAATCAAGCGTAATTAGTCTCAGGTCGAAATTCGTTTGTCCGATTTTCATGTTTATCAACTGTGATATTATGCCTTTAAGGGGAATCGCTTTACACTTACGGGTAAACACCTTTTATACATTTATGGGTAGTTTTACACTTACGGGTAATTTTGTACTTACGAGTTGTACAATCACAAACAACACATTGTTACATTTTTCGTCATAACTCATTAATCAAAAGTGTAACAACAACCAAAAAATAGAGGTTGTTACATCTTTCGTTGCATCAGCCCTGTGGTTCGAGGATAGTGGTAATCGAATACTAACTTCTGACTTTTACCAAAAAGTAGCATGACTCCGCCTTGTTGCCTGCGGCGTCGGTGGCGGAGAATTTGACCATGTCGGTACCCTCTTCGAAAACCCCACCGCTGGGTGTGACCATATTATGGGTGGATCGAACCGTAACCGGTTTCTTAGAATTATCAGAAGCGGTTATGGTAGGCCATGTTATGTCTGTAGTCGCTGAGTTTGGATCCTTTGTTCCTAGAATTGTTTCACCGGGACAGTTGTTAAATACCGGCGGTTCTACGTCTGAAATTTAAGAAAATTCACAGGTGAATAGGTTTAAAGTGGTCAATAGGTTTAAAGGTAGCTTGTCATTTAATAGATTGCATATATGTAAAAAACATAGGTATATTGCATATATTTTGGCTAAAGTTGTTTTCAAAACTTCTTCTACTAACTATTAACTAACATGTAAAACTTTTAAAGTTAACCCGGAAAGACATGACATTAATTTCACTTAAAATAATTACAATGATATCTTCTCAATGGAAAGCCAAAGATACCGCTGTCAGTCTAGACGACATACTCATCATCTATTAAAACATGATATGTTACTAGGTTGGACTACATTTCATTCATTCATTCCTACACACACACACACACACACACACACACACACACACACACACACAGAGTACTCACCTTCACATATTAAATCCAACGTCGTCCATGTCTGGTCTTTAGTACATTTTGTCCACTGTCCTCGAACAGGTGCGTATCCTTTCTTCTCGTCACATGACAGCCAACAAATGCTGTTGAACTTCCGGGCATTTGTACATCGATACGACACTCCTGCCGTCGGTAACTTCAATAATGGACACTCCTTAGCTGTTTAAATGACAGGAATCGGTCGTTAGCCAACAATAGTATCAGTCTAAAATGCTTACCTCACAGAGGCAGTTATTTCGTGTACAAGTGCATATCAGATACATATGTATATACCACTCTCTAAATGATGATAAATTAATAATAACATATAATTATTCAGCGTCTTAGCTGCCCATAGTCTAAGCAATTAAAATTAGAGCTACGTGATGGTTACCACACAGCTCGATGGCATTATCGACATGTAATGCACGCCGTTGAAGGAATTCGCCCGAGGAGTAATTCCTGAAACGGAGTGCATTACATGCCTGTAACGCCCGAGAGCCCGTGTGCTAACTGTCATAATACAAACATTAACCTTGTATACAGTTCTAAAATTCGTTGAAATCGCTCGTAAAGTCCCTTTGAAATCGCGTACATGTCTCTACAATTTTAAATATGTAGATTAGCCTTTCATGTTACCGGGTAGCACAGTCGCTAGAAAAGCATGCTGGCGTTCGCGAGTTCAATTCCCGGGAATCGAATTTATCTTTACAGAATTTAAATATTTTGAAATGATGTTTGGAAAAAATGAAAGTATAGCCCAATGACAACGAATAAGCTAGTCATCAAACCGGATGTACTCAATGAGAATACTTTGGCTCTTTGCTATCACTCGAAATAGTTTAATTGTGGTATTGATCATGAATTGTGAAAATACTTCCAAATCAAGATAAGACTGCTTTGAAGAACATAGGGCAATACACAGCATGGTCATATTAAATGTTCTCTTTCTGGACCATTATTGCTCGGAAACTAGTGCATCACTATATTTATAGTCTGGCATGAAATGTATTACAACCATATTTGTCTCAGATCGAATTTTTTTGTCCATAATACAGGTCTATCAACTATGATATTATGTAATGCATTTAATGTTCATCGGGCAATATTGCAATTTCCTAAATGACTCACCAATGCATTGGGGTGTACCTCCGCTCCACTGGCCTTTCACCTCACAAGAGACGGACGTTTTGCCCACTAGTCTGTAGCCTTCCTCGCATGTAAATGAGCATGATTTCCCATACGTGTATCCGTTACACTGAATACGACCGTGCGCGACGTAGCTCAGTGGTCGACATTCTGGAACTAGATATAACCACACAGATATGTTAACCCTCTCCCTGCTGTTAATAGGCACGTGCACTGCTCTTTAGGTAATACTCTACCAATGCATTGGAACTAGTTGCACACAGTCGAACGTACATAGGATTGAGCCCCGAAAATGTAA
>JAUTBV010155580.1:22500-25059 GCA_032361325.1 Lepetodrilus fucensis | reverse complement strand
AAGCGTAATTAGTCTCAGATCGAAATTCGTTTGTCCGATTATACGGGTCTATCAACTGTGATATTATGCCTTTAATATTGATGTAGAAAAAGTAACATTTATTGAGTACAAATTGCTTTACATCGTGAGAGGTAGAAAACACCGAAGTGTGGTATGATGACTCAAAGAAGGTACTAGTATTCGAAGTGGTCATCCGTGTTATGGGTAAATACACACGTTATTAGTGTAATTCACTCATTAATAAATGTGAAATGTGTAGACATTGTTTCTTATATCAATGTCATAAATGTGGCCTTTCATATCGCCTTCGATGAGCAAACTTTGATCATGATTTATGTTTGCCAAATCCATAATAATTACATATATTACTAAAACTACCTTAATTTTTTTCCATTGCCAGGTATGTCTAAACCAAAATAATATTAACTTGTATAAGCTATGTTTACTCTTTCAAAAGTAATAAACACATTTTCAACAACGAAGTTAGAAAAAGACTGGGGGCGCTTAATTGGAATTAATGGAGTACATGAAACACACACTGCGGCACATATTCATTAAGATATATCTGTTAATACCGTCGCCATGTGATACATTGACGCCTCTGACCATGATACAGGGCATGTCTAGTTGACGCTCATGATGGTTGTTATTTAATGAACGCCTTTTACGTACCACAATACATACACTTTCTGACGTGCCATCGTATACCACACCAGTGATCAGCGACAATACTTTGCTATGAATAGCTTTCGCCTAGGGAGGGAATTGACTTCACGCATGACCGGAAGATCCAGCGTCGTCTACTTCAGTCGTCAAAGACAAGCTTCCGTCTAGAGAACAACTTCTGCTCTGTGCGCATCTCTGCTTCAATGGGACTACATATCTGGGAGACGGTATCCCGTTAAATGGTCCGGAGGGAGCTAGCATCGTTTGCCTGATTGGAAAGGATGCGATAATTATTCTTCCTGGCATAGTCACGGTAGCGAATAACTCCCGCCCAATCACAGCCCGACTATCATGCTGTGTTCACTGGAGACATTCACAAAGATCATTGGTAGATAGGCCACGTGACAGTGTAACTGGTTTCGGTGGTCATAGTCATCCAGTATGGAATCATTACATTGATATATGAGATAAAAGATGTCAAAGTGCAGTCGAAGCAATCTCTGCGTATGGCAATCTAGACGTTATGTGCAGCAGCCATTCTCTGATGAGATTTGTCATGACATACTCGATACAATGCAGGCGGCCTCGACGGGATTGTCCATAGGGCCGACGGTCTGGCCTTACCGTCACTTATGAATACGATGAGTGCAAGCACTCTACTAAATCAAACACGTAAATGCACACGCGCCCTATACGTACGTTGTCTTGATAGTGGCTTAGCGTCAAATTTGACCGTTATCGTGACACGGCGGATAAAAGCACCAAATTTGGCATGATGTTACCTTTGGGTCTACTGATCAATATTAACCTAGGAGCCCACCTGAACTATTTCGGATAGGCCCTGTCCCACTCTCGCGAGAAAACTTTCAAGCCCACTATCGACAACTTCCGGTGGCTAGCCCTCGTCGTTTAGTGTATAGTTCAAGTTCAAGTTTCAAGTTCAAGTTTTTATTTTCTCCACCACCCACGGTGGTACAGGAGAATATTACATTTGATACAACATATAGATGACGAGTGAGTCATTAATTGCATTTCAGTAAAGTATTTTGCATTCACATACTTAAATGCGCACATGCGCTGTACATCCATACATGTATGCCCATACATACATACAACCATGCATACTATATGCATACATAGACATATATAAGCGTAACATGTCACGTCCAATCATGAACAATACGTGCATGTACACACGCATACACACACAAACACACACACACGCGCGCGCGCACACACACACACACCATCGCACGTACCCACACACACCTACTTATGTATACATATACATACACACATATGCACACGTTTGCACAAATACATACACATGAATACATAAGTTCGTACATGCATACACACATGCATATATGTATATACATGTTTTACCTAGATTGTTAGCGTACTCCGTATAGATTGTGGAGTTAGAACGATGTTATACGCTAAAATTGGTTCGAAAACACCTTTATTTTGTTATTTGAGGCAGAAACCTCGCGAGGAGATAGAACAAGGACCTAGTTTTACCATAATAACTCCGTTTTTTAAATTTTAATTGAACTTAAAAAACACTCTGGTTCTCAAACCGAATACCTTTATTTTTCTAATTTGAGGCAGAAACCTCGCTAGGAGATAGAACAAGACCCTAGGTTTTACCTATGTAACCTTAACTTCTGTGTTTTAAAATAATTGAACTTAGAACACTCTGGTTCTCGGGCAGTTTACGACGAAATGTGGACTGCACCTGCAACGGTAAAAACACAACTGGGCCATATCGTGTCTTCAAGGTCTCGCAAAAGGCACTGCAAGGATTCCTTCCATTTGGGTATGTTCCTACAACTTTGTGCCTTTGGGCTTTCTTTCTATTTCAATTCCCAAATAGAGTTACACCGTGTCAAG
>JAUTBV010155580.1:0-15000 GCA_032361325.1 Lepetodrilus fucensis | reverse complement strand
CATGACAAACCAACATAATTAATATGTATGTAAAAACATCTATTTGCTTCCGTACATGTTGCGCATCAAGCATCTGTATCATTTATATGTTATGTTTTATTTCCACTCTGTACCATGTCTACTATTAACACATGAATGTCAAATCAACATAATTAATACCTAGTTAAAACTGAAAAACATCTACTTGTTTCCGGCCATGTTGCACAAACAATACATTATGTTCAATGACTTTACTAGACGAACGTCTAGTTTCAATACGACGTGCTATACATTTTAACCCACATACAACACATTCCGGAAGTGGCTGGCGGTATGTGAAATGAATTAATACACGTTAATTGTTTAGTGGGAAAACAACAAATACCTTCTTCAGTTGCTAAATCGAACGAGAAGTGATCGATGACGCATGCGCTGTTTCTGTACACGTGAGTGTTCTGCCTCGGAATGCGAAGGAACAACCAGGTATGGCAACGCATGAAATAAACAACATCTCAATTCCATTTAAACGTGCCAAGTCTGACCTGTTTAGACGTATTTAAATATGGGTCAACATGAAATATATTGCGAGTGTAGATGTGCGTGTATGTCTGGTAGTCAGATGTACATAACCACCTGGCGCTACTAAAGTGGGGTTCCTTTAAATCTAGTCATTGTCAAAGACTTCCTGGCAATGCTTTCGAATGTCTTTATGAGTGTTTTCTCCATTTGAAAAAACAGATTTACAGAAAAAATCATATACAATTGAAAACATGCCACGAAATACACTTGCCAAGTACTACGATACTGCTTGACTGCAAACGTTTCTATTCTCGAAACGTTCTTACGAACGTCTTAGCCTAAGAACAGTTCATAACGATTCTTATAGTATGGTACGAGCTGTTAGGCTAAGACGTTCTTACGAACGTTTCGAGAATAGGCCCCCTGGTCAACGGTACTACCATCGTGTGTAGCTCACGGGATAACTTATCCCATTCTAGTAATATACGACCCGTGGGGCTTTTCCCGGTCTTAGAACTCTATGGTAGTCTACGGGAGATATTTTCTATACTGTGAGGAGTTCATCCGTATCCATATTCGGAACAACCGTAGCGGTGCACAGTGGACAGTCTATATTTTCTCCGCGAAGGTCGTTAAAGGAACCTATCACCCTCGGCATAAACTGATCAAACATCTCCCGCAGATAAACCGCAAAGATTCCCCACGAGTACCATAAGGCATAATGGTATTGTATTCCGTTGCACAGTATGTTACGCAAGATGCTAGCTCTATATCAATGCAATTGGACAACTGGCATGACCAGGGACCGCAGATGGTCAACCACGTAGGTCCATGGCTATCATACTTAAGGTTCCAGGGCAGATGCCTCTAATAGACGACCACTGGAATAGGAATGGCATGTAGTATGCAAAGGGATACAGCTTCGAAGACAACCAATATAGTTCAAATCCAAATAGAGATAACTTGCTAATTGTTTTTTTCTTAGAAAATGTACCAATAAATACTAGTTTTGATGTGTTCAAGATGCACTTGAATGTATTATACCCATGACTACTAGATGAATTTGTGTCTGTTGATTTAGCAAGTGTTGCGCATCATCACGTGTACAGGATAGCAGACCTTTCATTTGTAGCCCTGGTCTTTCTGAACATCTGTACTATCTCATAACCAACCTTCCCTTTCTGCAGGTGAGCTGGAGGTATCGCAGCGTACACGTGTATTGGACATCACACGAATGCCTGCTTCTTGTGTTCCCTAATGTTAATCCATGAGAACATGAATTGCTGTATACATTTCCTCAGACTCCGTGTGATGACATAACTGGCTTCATTGTAGAGTTATACATGGATCCTCAGCAGTTCTGCCATTCTTAGCGAGTCTTCCTTTCCATATGTTTGTTTACATACACTAGGAAAACATGTTGCAGCTAGTACCAGTTGTCAAACTCACATACACGAAATAGGGTATCGTCTCAACTGAATCTCTGAAATCATCCCAAACATTACGTTTTGAGGTTTGAGGTGGATACAATTTATGTTAGATGTCCAATTAGCAGCTTTAGTACTTACAAAGTTGTACATAAATATAGGAAGTTTGATCCCTTCGTGCCGATAACGTTGGAAGACGATCCATAGGAACACCGTTCGTGCTTCTTTCAAAGCATGTTCCATTTGTGAGTACCGTGGACATCTCCCTACAACCTTTAGGAAAGAATGTGCATTATTGATGCAACCCAGTATTACTCAGACATAACACACTTCCTAACTTAGAACACTTGTGGTAAGAGGAATCCTACACGTCTTGCCATCGCAAAAACCTGCAATCGAACCATTTCTGTGAGATTCCGTGAATATTTTTTATCCTGTAATTTTCATTATGTCCATTTGTTTAGAGCCGAGCTTTGGTGCTTTGGCGTTTTGATCCATAGTTCATCAACAACCAGACACAGTTTTAAAAATCACTGACTTTATTACATATATAATCTTGAAGAAACGTCACGGTTTCTTAAAATGAAACATCAGATCTACATATCAAATATATACAAACGTAACTAATATATGTATACATAACTTCATGAAAAGCGGTGCAAGGAAGGATATGTTTCATACAACTATATATAACGGTGTAGCCAGAATTACTATAGTGCATTTTCGTTTGCGCATAAAGTAAAGTATTACTTATAGTTGAATGAGCGGGATGATAGTAATTAAATATAAGTTATTATAATAATTTGTATAGATGAATAATACATGTATTTAATATTAGTTTAACGACCGTATATAACTAGGCTGCTACCGAGCAATCTAATACAAATTAAATCCAGGTTCGTTTCAGCTACTGCCCCACACTTTGGTGATCTAACGTAGCGGATACGAACGTGGATTTGAGTGTAATTAGATTAGTTACCATTCCGCATAGGATCCACATTTATATATGACATTCTCACCATCACACCAGTGTATAGATTCCACGTATCTTCCATAAATATGACTGCACTTATTTTCTTATGGTCGATTTTTGTTAAAACGTCTTAGTCGTAAACTATAAAAATACGATAAATGCAGGAAGCTCTTGAAAATACAGATAGTGAACTTGGCACGGATACATGTTATAGAAGTATGAAGTTCCTTCGAAAGCAAACCAATTACTGCTAGGATCTGCAGTACAGATGTCAAATAATAACTAAACATGCTCACAACTTGTGATGACGATTTGATACCAAAAACTTGTGTATGTACACCACAGGTAACATTTTGTGGTTGCACTTACAACGTTACATTGGTATGAAAACAATCAATGCGGTGCACTCATTAAGATGCGATAGTTTACCCGTTATTCCCTGTATGGGAACGTGCTGCTCGCCTGTTCAGAGTAACAGATGGATTATGCATAATAAATTGTCTATAGGCTAAACACTGGTATGTAGCCAATATCAGAGCTATTGACAACGTTATATTTCGTATTCGAGTCATATAATGCTGTATAGTTTGTATTGTTGGTATAATTGGAATACAGGATTTCGTAGATGAACTATTAATACATATTTCGCAATGCAATCGTATAGTGAATACTAGTATTGTATAATTGACTAGATAACATAATGATATGTACACACGTGCTTTATTTTAGTATGCACCGTTCTTTAATGCCCTTCATGCTCAGAAACGTGGCATGTTCAGAAGAAAATGTAATGAATTGGCACTGCTATGGTTAGGCCTATGCCACATCGATGCATGCGTCCTTTGCTTAATATAATGCCGCAAGACAGATAGTGGCACTAGGGACATATCATTATATTGGTAGCGTCCATTAACATATTGCACACTTGTTATATACGTATAATATCGATCGTTATCATATGAGCATTGCACAAAATATTCAAAGAAATGCATGCCTGCATATTAGACATATTCGGTCTTTTCGTACTCTGAACTGAACAAACATAAATACATACCTAACTACTGAGTACTGTTGTTAAATGAATGGTGGGTTACTGACAACTATTCGGCAGCATACCTTTTACCGTTTTATACCATGCAAAATATATTTTCTGTGTAAACAAAAAGAAAACTACCATTCTAATACAATTCAGTGGCCATGGTCATTAGCGTCTAAGCACACGGCTGTGAAGACTGACAGAGTGGCACACGTGTTACACTACCACTGTGCTGTGTACATGCTTTAAGTGAGCTTCACCGTAACAAAGCCTCAGCTACATTTCTACCTGCCAGAATGAATAGGCACATTGTCGGCATGACTGTTAATCACTTCGGAAAGAGTAAAACTCACTGGACTTTTTCCGTCTGGAAGATCGATTAAGTGATTTGTTTTTGTCAACGAATTCGTGCCTCTATATCACCTTCGCATTCGTGGCATGTTCAGAAGAAGAGGGCAAAAAATGTTTGTCAGAACGTCGAGAAAACATGGCGTCTGCCGTTACGGTTCGCTTCAGGTCAACAGAGCGAACTTCTTCGACTTCTCAACTTAATGTTTCAAACGAGCCAATCAGAACCCGAGAATTGTACTTTCTTCACAACCCCATCCACTTATTCTGCAAGCGCTTAATGGTCTATGGACGATTTGTCTTTGCTTCCATCGGGAATGCCAACTTAACCTCTTTAATTTCCGTTAACATGCATGGCGTAAATTGACCCTTGGTATTAATTAGATATGTGATGCAAACAGCACTGGGACTAATTAACAGAGCAGATTACGCTGCACGTCTAATGATGGATGGCTTATCACATACAGCATTGCTCATATGGACCATTCAGCTTAATCATCTTCGAGAAATGTGAAAATTGAAAGCAATATGGCCCAGTGTAAGCGGGAAGTCATGTATAGCATGAGGAACCCCAGGGCAACACTTCTAAGAACGTATTCCAACACAACAAAGGGAGTTAATTTGCTAATAGAAGAAGTACTAAAGCAATGAATGCTGAAGGTTATAGAATGAGTCACCATTGCTTTGCTTCCCCACACTCTCTGAAAATACTCAAATTGTATTAAAGGCATTAATTAATTTACACCCAGAACGTTTGGGGGTTGCTTCAGAGCCTAATATTGGTTGTATGCCAAGTAAGACATGTGATGATCTGCTTCACAAAGAGGTTTCTGGGATAGTCGTTGAAATGTGTCTTCTCCGGCGAAATGTTTACACAGAAAGGATAGAGATATACGTCGATTTCATGAGTGTGTTTTGTTACAAAGGTATATTTTATCTCCAGTTTTACGGCTGCTGATGCACACATACATCGTATGAGCAAAGGATACCGACACGTATTTCCATAGAGAGGACCTACAACAATAAATACATAAAGGCAAGGGATATTTATCGTGTTTCTGCAAAGTAGATTATATACATTAATATTATTCAGTAACCTAAGAGTCAGCATTTATTCTTTATACATCAACAGAAGTAAAGCATATGATGGATAAAGCAATTTAGAGTTGGAAATGCATAGTTTATAGGAAGTGGATATTTTGCCTATGGGAATGTTCCATAGTCAATATCTTATTTTATAATATCATAAGGCCTGGCAAACCACACAACTTTTCAAACAATTATATAAACGAGGCATGCAAATGGTGTACAATAATAATGAATTGTGCTTTGTATGCTCAGAAACAGAATGGCAGTATATATGTTGTTTTAATTTAATATGTGTGCGCTTAATGCTTGTCATCTAAACTACGGTGGCGTGTGCAAAACCATGACACAGACCTACTATCGGCTAGAAAATTAATGAGATGATTAAGCTATATAACAGTCTTAAGAGCATTGTAAAATCAGTACTTCCTTATATTCTTAAACGCAATCTGATTACAATTGATAAAAACATAACGCGATAATTGCGAAATAATAAATAGTATTGTTTTCGAAGAAACCGATTGTATTTGTTTTATTATTAAAATTATAATATCTAAGATAATAGTAGTGTCCTCAATTCCCAAACGATTGACCTGACGATAAAACATTTCATGGAAATATAAGTGTATGAATCGTAACGGAGTAATCATTCTGGAGAGAAGAGAAGGTCTCTTGTCACGGTATTTGGGCATAAAATGAATATTCGCCTAATAGACGAGTACACAGTTTAACGTAATCGTGGCAGGCCGTCTCCGATCTAGCTTGCTTCTCAATGTACGTGAGATGGGACATAAAGCGGTTCTTTTTACGACTTTCCAAACACATGGTGTTCCGGAACTGCCCTCGTATATCGTCTGCCACGTTCTTGAAGTTCATCTTCATCCGGGTCCTAGTCTGCAGTGCACGTGGCAATCATGTTATGCAGCTAACACTTCTCGTCACTACGCATCATTTGACTGACAGGTAAAACAGGTGCATAATAGATATGAATGTGATATGTAAGCTGACAATTTCTGAAGGAATGTTCCCCCCCCCCCCCCCTTTCTCCAATCTTCAGCGTATGAATATAAAACTCCCATAATTACTTAGCAGATGAATCGTTATCGCAACCTACACGGATTCTGTAACGATGTGTTAAATGCCACCGTGTATATATGGAATATCTCAAAACCATATGATTATCGACAATTTGAGAGATCAGAGTTGATAGTACCTATATATAGCAAATGCATTCACGTTTAAATTCATGCGTGTACATTACTTTGCATGCTGTACATTACTAGTATAAAATACTGTTATTCAAATGCAAAAATAGTATCGTGTTTAATGGCATATCATAAGCATGTTCTGAAATGTCAATATCTAAATACAGACTGACAGGCGTACACCATTGCATGTGATTTTCGATGGAAATAAGACTATAGCTATACTTGTAACGCAGTGTACGGTTAACAGATTTCTAGTAGAATTGAACTATTACTGCTCGCTTAAAAGTATAAATTGGACACAACTGCTGGGGGCTCTGTATTGATTACCACGTCAGTGTAGTTGCAGCCAATTACATCTAGCTTCACTGTCATTGTATGCGTCAATGCAACCTTAATTAAAATCGTAGGAAAGACCTCGTGAAATTTTAGATAAAGCATGATTGCATTACTATCGCAAAAAGAAATGTAACTGACAGTTTTCATCACAAAAATGGACAAAGCATATGCGTAGTTATTGAATAGTCTAGTCGCATTGACATATTTCATACAAAGCAATGCGAACATAAAACATTATGTTTGGTAGTAGCGAAAATATAATAGGTCAACAGTCTATTATGTGATCGATCAAAATCGAAATAGTTCCTGAAATTGCTTTCTGGATAGCCAATATCGTACATGCCTAAAGTGAACTTTCTTGAAGATGAAATACTAGGGTATAACACAGTGAGCTCGGTAACCTCGCGACCATCAGACGCTCTGTTTTATGTTAAGTGCCTTTACAACACTGTCGATTGTGATAGAAAATATGATCATTTGTCGTGCTTGAAATAATCCAAAAAATGCACCGTATTGAAGAGAGATTGCTCCTTGAAATGGGATATTTAAAAGAATATTACTAATAAATGCGTGAACCATAGTGTAAGGACATATTTTAGCGAGACATCATGCTTTCAGCCAATACATGTAGTCTTCCATACTGAGTATCGTGGAAAAAATACCACGATTGGGCACTAACTTGTCAAAATAGTTCATGTACATAGAAAAAGAGATGGTACATATGATAGCATTCGACTTTCAACATTGCCTTATGATCCTATGCTTTTAACATGATTATTTGGTATCGTACAATATATCAATCTTAGTATACTAGGCAAACACGTGCAAGGTATATCCACACCAGCTAACTTCACATAGGAGTCCGTCAGGTGCATTGTTTTGCTGTACATTAGTTAAAAACCCGTAATGCATCTTGATCGTTCTTCGATGGATTATACGTGAAGTGTCTATCTACCGCTGCTGCTCACACGTTTATGTGCAAACTTCACACACTGTTTTTTTTATAGTTGCATCACATCCTTTAGATACTTAATGTTTCAGCACATAACTGAAACATTGCACATTATCATTTAGTGAGTTTCAAAAAGTTACCTGTGTAACGAGTGCGTGGCTGAGACGCGTATCTATACTCTCCAAATAACACACTCAGACACAGTTCGTGTCTTTATCATCTGCAGCGTCGTATGACGACGTCAAGTGACGTTCACGCTGTCAACGTTTTTGAGGACGTACTACAAGTAACTCCCTTTCTTGAAGTTCTGCTTCATGTAGAATGGCCACCCGTTTCAGCGGTTCCTGGAGTTTAGTTGGTATTGTTCCCGCCTTACTGGAAGCCTTCACACAAACACATGCACGCAAGCTCCTTACAAGGATCTGATCATTGAGGTATCGCATGTGCTTTGGAGACGTCCTCATCACACATAGCACGGCAGTGGTAAACTACAAACACAGTGGCGTCACGTCAGTCATTGAACACTGACATACACTTTGGTTAATCCATATGGAAATGCCAGTATCATCTAGGATTCAGTATAAGAATAACTGTCAATATCGTCACACAGACAGCGTCTTTCCACGATAAACACGTGAATGAAGCACTTGATTTATACCCAGTGTTGTTGTTTTCTTTCATATCTGGAAAAAAAATAGTGTGTATCTTATAAAAATGAATGCACGCTCAGTTTTTAACCCGCTCCCTCCTGGATTATGCGCGGACACAATTATTTACTGCATTTCTCCAGCATGGAGAGAGTTAAACAGCAGATATTTAAATCGGTTTTTTTAACACCAGATTTCCGCACAGACATACTTATTGACTAATCATTTAGCATTGTACTTCAAATCAAATACTATTTATTGTCTAGATATAGTACTAACACAAACATAAAATTAGTCAGTTGACAGTCAGTTGACAGTTGAAATATAACTTCTAGTTACTAGTTGTCCATGCAATAGTTATGTCAGTGCTATATCAAGAATACTATACCATACAATTGTATAGGTTAATATTAAATGCATTTTTGGGTAAACCGAAACGTTTCACAAATAAACTACTAGACATTTCTTGTCCAGAATATCAGAGCGGAGATCCTAGCTTTCAAACCTGTTTACCGACCAGTGGCCATCTTCCCGAAGTTATCGTACACGTAACGACATCGTTAAGAATTTGTGGAGGAAAATTGGACTCTTTCTGGATCATCAACTTTCCTTCAGGAAGACTTAACGATGTCGTTATGTATACGATACCTTCGGGAACATGGCCGCAGAGATATAGAATTGCTATAAGAAATGTTTATAAAATGAAAATCCAGTAATATACTGACTAAGTGTTAATACCTGCGATCTTACCTCTTTTCTCGTTGTTCGATTGAGCTACAATAAAGAAAAACAATGTAAATTAAGATACCATTCTCATGTGAATAAACTGTCTATAAAGTCAATCATGGTTTGTTGCCTTAGTTCATGACCAAACGTTTTTACTTGACAGCATATACATGTGATTGATATACACCAATATATTTGGCAAAAACCTACTTTTATCGCATGTCCCATTTGTGTTTAATATGGGGTTATTAAAATTTGCGAAATAAAATAAATATATAACATCTTATTATTTTGAAAACCAGCGGGACATGCGGAACATGTAGCTTGTTGCCCATTATATTATATAGATCAATCAAATGTACATTCATGTACATTCAGGTAAAATACGTTTTCCCATGACATATTTCAACAAATCGTGATTGTAGTCTATACGTGGATAAAACGTAATCTATATGAACATAATTGAGTCAATGCTAAAATGCTGAAAATGTCAAATTCATAAATATGTTTCACCATTTTACTCAAGCTAACATTATGTATACAACTTTCAACTTACCACATTACACACAGACACATAAGTAGTACAATGCATGCTTATCATAGTATAGATATATAAATAGTGAACATCCCATAATCTGATAAGATACAATAACAGACACGATGGCACCAAATAGGTAACAAGCTGGTATTGCATAAAACTTAAAATAATTGTGTTACGGACTTTCCTTGCAAAGGTGGGCTTCCTATGCTAATTACATGATACACTACTGATGGCTATTCACTGAACCATATGATGTATTGATAAAACACTCTAAAAATGTACCTTGCATGAAATCGAATTAGACATTGTGTCAATGTGGACTTATTCCGTTCGTATAAATAGTTAGAACGGCATTACCAATCTGCAACATAATTTGGTTTAACTACTATCCTCAGAGGTGTTCGATACAAATAAAATAACATGGAAAGTGTGAGTAATGTAATGATTTACTGTCGTTTTCCACATAATATTTGTTATCCTGCCGTGTGGTTTTGATGGGAGGTGAACCCTCAACAACCACACTACAGTAGAATCTACGAGCCAAGGTTGGTGCGCATAATCAAGAGTTCAATTCCATACGACAGTAACGCCACGACTATTACTCACACTAGGAAGTTACGACTCTCGCGACGATTAAAACTTTCTGTGGAACAGGACCCAGGTGTGAAGTCTGCGCAGACATTGCTTCCGGTGTGGAAGTGGTGGCCATCACTAGGGGAATCAGAGTCAGACAATTCAGTTTTAAAACAGTTTCAATTACGCCTAGGCTGTCAGAGTCTCTGTTCAGATAGACAGCCAAACGTTTCAGATCCGCCAGAGGCTACTAACAGCCTCATGTTATCAAACTGCCAATGCATCGAACTAAAAGTTACTAAAAACATAATATATCACTGGGATTAACATGTATTAGAAGATATTGGCGCCTGTCCACGTAGTCTGGGATGATGGTAGATTTATTTTATGCACAAGTTGTCCATCTATCGAGTAAATTCGATCGTAATCCCATCATTTGGGATAATCAATACCCTCCATCAACGAGACCGTAAGGTTACTTTAATTAAGACAAATTCCAACTCATGTTGGAAGCTACTGTCTGAAATGCACCTCTGATTTCGATTGTTGGCAGTCTATGGAAGCCCAAATCTAATCAATAGAATCTCACTGTGGTGGAGCCAGGTTAGGTGAAGTAATCATTGAGGGCTAATTCTGATAGGAATTTTTGCTTTTAACATTTCAGGAATCTACTGCTTTACCCCCATCGGATGTCAATGTTGGTAATTGCTTGGAGCAAGCTCAAAGATGTGCGCGAAATGTAAGTACGATAACTACTGGGAAAACGTCGCTTCTCGCTTCAGAATAGACGCCGGCTGAAGATAGTTTGGACGATAAAGATGTGTCGTGGATGCATACACACTTGTATTACTATTTTAGTCTTCGTGTCCATTCTCATCTTGTAACAAATATAGTCCGAGATCTCGGAGGGTTTAATTTGTATTTTCGAGCCCAAATAGTCTGATGACGGTATGGACGACAGCACATCTATGAAGAAAATAATGCCTTTTTTATATTGAAATTATATTTTGCTTACACTTCTATGCAGAACTAGGAGTGATTATTACATTTTAATATACTTATATATGATATTGACATGTACAAGCGCATATAACATAACGAGTCTTAGTTAGCATTGACAGGAAACATGTCAACCCAACTACTCTTCATTCAGTTGTCTCTGATTATGTCTTTCACTCAAACGATGCAAATTAAGACCGAATGTCTCCTGAAAGAAGCAGTATCTCTAAAATAATCACATTTTCATTACTCTAAAATTCAATATCAATGTGAACACTGGATGTGTATAGCTTGCATTAATTGCATTATATACGTGTAATTGAGGTGGGTTTTTACTTCACAGGCGCCTCGTCTAGAAGGAGATGTTTTCAATGCGAGGGAAGGCCGCGTACCAACGTCAGGTGAAATCATTGAATCTTAAGTAATAGATCCCGGGAGATATTTAGGGGTGGGAAAGAAGCTGCCCTATCGGGAAATCGATGTAAATGTTGACATCCTTTGGTGTAGAACGCCACGTGGGACACACTATAGACAGTCTGGCAAAGTCCCTGCTGAATCCGCAGTAACATGATGACCCAAATAATGGCCAGACCAGGTTACCTCAAGTTCCACAATTACGTTCAAAGTACAAAGAGGCTCTATCTTATGTTTTACTTATTCCTGATTATATATATATGTTTCACTATACTGTTGCTATATTGTTGTTGTTATAAGCTATACATATGGAAACGACTTAGATATTAAGTGTTTCGCATTTGTCTGATGCTATTGAATTTGTGACAATAAAATATGTTGAAATCAATCATGCTGTGTCGGTGGTGGGTCCATTGTATTTTGATTCATACACGTCATAATAGCGTCTTCATCAGCCCTCAGATGCTGTCAAACTCTTCATTAGATTAAAGGTTTCATAAAAATAGCATGCGTACGTGTACATGATCATGTAAGTATCCAAAATTTTAATGCTAAATTAAATTGTAAACTTATTTATCTGTTAACGATGTTATATATTTGCATTGGGGAAATTCATTTTAAATGTGGTAGGAATGTCGTTACACAACACTATATAATACTTATTGCGATGTAACTATACATTACGAAACTGTTGTCCAGATATAATTACTTATTCCAAATAAACTTTAATTGTCATTCAAGGCTCTGCAACATCTATTAATACATTACCATCTGGATAGAAAACGTATCCGCCGTGGTGGTTTACGTACTGTCAAATGTAGGTCGAAAACGTATCCGCCGTGGTGGTTTACGTACTGTCGTCATGAGAATCGCTGTACTTAACAGTTGCTATACATATGTTGTCTATCGAGCTGAATGAATAGATGTTGCAGCGCCTTGAATGATAACTTGGGTTGTATATTCCCCATGGAGTTGAGAAGGAACGTGAGAGCGCACTGATCTATTGGCCGGGGTAATGATGCAGCGAAAGTAATACGTTTTCGAGCATTACATGGACTTGACGCAGTATAACTTCTTACCATATGATCGTATACAAGACATGTATATCCTATTAATCTTGGAAATTAAATAGACATATTTTATTATCGAATGCATTGACACTACAGTAAATCGTTTCAAGGAAACACCACTGCAAGTTCACTTTCTCTATGCTATGTATATTACTACTTTCACACACAACTATATGTCCACGTCATAGTATCTCATTAAAGACTTCCGCCTATGTTTATCATTTAGAAGTTCCATAGTGTTTGAAGGAAAGGCATGCCAGTTCACGAGAAATTCATACTAAGAATACTGATAATTATTAAACCATTGCTGTACAAATGCATCTGGTGGAGATATGGACAAAGCTAAGAGGTCCGTATCATTGTCTTCGTGACTAGTTGCTGATACTATAGAACGAAGTGATGCATACTGTATAACTCTCATCTGTCCAATATGCTTCAGCGGTTCATTTATCAAGCCAGATACTTGTTCAAGAGTAGTAAATTAGGCTGATGATGAATGGGTCCCTACGGTGCCATAAATTGGCCGTTGCTTTGTTTGGAAAGTGACTTTTCCAATAACAATATGAAAACATTATTTCATCAATTTCTCAAAAAAAATTATGATCAAATCACAATGAGATGATTGGTATTTTAACAAGTTCTTCAATTATACCCCGTGACTAGCTATTGTATTGATTCCTGAAAGAAATACGTGTTTTGCAATTATATCAACAATGTCCTGCAGCGTGTAATGCTATCATTAAACTAGGTTGTTGTAGTTTTCACCATCTTGTCCAACATTAACCGTTGCCAGATTAGCATCTCTTTGACGGCTGTTCAACAGGCAATGATCGCCTGTTTCATTGGATGATGATTCTTAGCTATGAACGCAGGCAAATAATTACAGAAATTTGAGTTATATGTGACAGAGAGTACTGTAGTAATACAAGTATTAAGTGTATAATAATAATAATTTTAAAATACATATTTATAAAATAAAATAATAATAATAATAATAATAATAATAATAATAATAATAATACAAAATAAATAAATAAAAAATAAAAAATAATAGTAATGGTAATGGTAATATTGTAACACGTTCAATATCAATATTACTAATAATAATTCAACTGATAATACGCTAAATCTAAAGTATACTCAAAACATTATTCTTCTTCTGGCCTGTGGACTAGTCTGCTGTCTCACTTCCATGGGGAGTATACATCACTGTCCAAAAAGTACAGTATTAGGTTTGATAAAATAACAAAAACAAACAATATGTAACGCATCTGCCCTTACTATGATTTACTAAGTTCACATAATCCCGATATACGTTTCTGAAGTTAGTTGTAAGCAGTAGAGACTATTTGAACGTTATATACGATATTAGTATTGGAATTGCTTATTTAGTTGACTGGATATGTTATGTTGAGGAAACTGTGCCGAAGTTAGTATTGGTGTTTAATGAAAACGGCGATATTGTCGTCATCTGACATGATCAGTCCCGTGTCTAGACGGATATGTTGATTAGTGTTTCCACCTCTGACTTATGCGTATTAGCCTGAGAATACCACAACGGTATGTCACAGTCAACACTTCGGATAGGATCACCCATTCCTATATTTTAAAATGCGAGCACATACATCGGTGTGACGAGGACCTCATGATCAGGGATATCTTGATTCACTGTGTGGACTTTGCAACTCATTGTGCCGGGTTCTATTCTACGCCTAATCTAAAACATGTATTCAACCATGTTCCTGGGCACCGTATTCTATCATTTTTAAAGCAAAGCCATCTCTATGAATGCTTGTACTTATACATTTCTTATCATAATCGTCTATATATATATATATATATCTGTGTTCTAGGTTGTAATATGTTTACATGGTTTTCATGGTTTTTATTTTATTTTATATTTTCTTGCCGGTATAATTAGTAATTTATTATTAAGTAACATTGTTGTCGACGCCTATGGGTAAGATATTCCCGCTGTGATATAAAACATTTATTCATTCATTATGATCAAGGATAGTTTATTCCGAATCTAGTAGTCTTCTTTAACGTGTATAGCATCTTATAGTTTCTACATCACGTTTAGCGTTAAAACGAGAGAACACATGCGAGTTCAGAGGTGAAATGTAAGTGACATCAGTGGGCGATGACTCGGCTTGGATCGACATA
>JAUTBV010155569.1:0-10355 GCA_032361325.1 Lepetodrilus fucensis | reverse complement strand
ATATTGCACTAGTGCAAATATTTATATTTATTGCATGGGTTTTATTGAACTCCAAAACTCTATGTTATGTGATAAATCATATTACACCATGGCACAACTACACCGTCAAAAATAGATTAAGAAGAAGAATGAAGAGGAAAAGGAAGAAGAAAAGAAGAGAAGAGGAAGAAAATTAATAGAGAAGAGGATTCAGGGATGTGGAAGAAGAAAGACAAGGATGAATACAGAAGAATAGGAAGACCAAAAAGTTGGAAGAAGAAGGAAGAAAGAAGAGGAGGAGAAAGAAGGAAAAAGACAGGAGAAGAAAGAACAGCAAGGAAAGAGAAAGAAAATAAGGAAGAGGATGATGAAGAGAGGAGAAGAATAGGAGGAAGAAGAAGAAGAATGAAGAGGAGAAAGAAGGAAAAAGACAGAAGAAAGAACAGGGAAGAAAAAGGAAAGAGAAAGAAAATAAGGAAGAAGATGATGAAGGGAGGAAGAAGAAAGCAGAGAAGGTAGAAGAAAGATGTGGAAGAATACATGAGAAGAGTAGGAAGAATACAAAGATGAAATTAGAGGAAGAAGAAAGAAGAGGAGGAAGAAGAAGAAGAAGAGGAAGAGTAAGGAGGAAGTATAAGAAGAAAGAAGAGGAGGAGGAAGAAGAATGACAATGTCTACATACTGGCATCGGCAAAGCAGCAGCGCCACTCATGTCCAGACAGCAGACCATCTCTGTTGGTGTCGCAGGATTCCAGGAATGGTCGCAGACACGGCTCCCGACCGTTGTTCTCAATCTCAGACAACTCCTTGTTGGTCAGATGGTGGTCATCGTCCGTGTCCAGCTGATGCAGTTCCCACATAACTGACTGCTGGGCCTTGCACTTGCCATCTGAAGGTCAAAACATCACATGTTATTCCACAATCTTCAAAATGTGCATACTCTTTGCAGAGAATTCTGTTCTCTTCTCAATTAATTTTTTTAAACAATAATATTTTTGGAATATATGTTAAAAATGTTGTTGAAATATGTCACTTTGTTGGGAAATATTTCATCATATAATTTTCATTCCAACATTTCTTCCCAAGAATTCTATGTATATTTTAAGCCTCTCATACTGAGACAAACATTGAAATATGGCAAGAATGGGGTGTTATGAGAATATTACAGCTCCTGCTCAAAAATGAGGTAGGTTATCACCTAAATATTTTTTAAAGTATCTCAAACATAAAACAAAATACATAGATTTATAAATGCAGACAAATATTCTGCCATTGTACCATGGTGGTCGCGGAGGTCCTTCTTGACAGAGAGATGTCGGTGGTGCTTGTGGTGGTGGTGCTTGTGGTTGTCGTGGTTTTCGTGGTTGCCATGGTGACTGTGGTGCTCCTCCTTCCTCTGGGCATGCAGCAGACGGAACCAGCCAGTCAGACGCTGACGCATGTCCGCAAAGTCATTGGTGGTGCATGCTGGGAAGAAAATGGTCAGAATGTGACTAAAAGTTTATTTATAACATAATCAGAAGACGAAACAAAGATGACTATTGTAAATTTTGAATTATGTTCTTGTATCTATTCAACTTAAAGGAAGAATAATTATGACGATTTTACACAGTACACAAATGGTAATTCCAAAATTACGAAAAAATGCATAGTTAACGTATCCAATTAACGACAAATTTAAATCAAAAGTTATGGGTCATATAACACATTCAAGAATGTAACCAGTATGTTATATAAGTAAATATCTATAAAGAAATGTATATTAAATTACTTTGTGCTTTCTTAACATGGTGTGCATTGTCATTCAAAAGGCCACTTCTCTGTGATGCTAAAATTTGGTCACTCTGGAATAGAAATAAATAAAATACATTGCAATTGTGAGACATTTGTAGAACGGAGAGAGCAACAACAGCTAGAGCCAGGATAACCTGATGAACATGGTCACACATCAAGCACAACTAATATTTCTCTACTCCAGGCAATTCCATTTCAATCTGATAACGCGATTGTATGTGGTCTTGTACAAAGGTGATTGAGACCACTGATGAGAGGGTTATTGTTTTGAAGTGGATACAAGCTAGCTATCAAGAGCTTTGTGGTTGGGTGTTCTCAGCTCCAAGTATGTCTTTACTATTCCACCTGCTGGTAGAATCACTCTGATTTACTCAGTTCATCATACCTGTCAGCAGCGCAATGGTAAAATGCTTGGACCGGAGCCAAAGACCACAGATCCAGTCCCGGGAGCCCGGCATCAATGTTCATGAAAGTTACCTTTCTCACTTTCTGACACGGTCATGATAGGATGTGCTGTCTGTAGAGTGGCAATGCAGCTATATCATCCTGTCTGTCAATACCAGTTAGTGCTAGCAGGTTTACTGCAAGTCTGCTACATTCAGCACTATGGATATTGTGTGTTTCCTCCTGCTCTAAACTGACAAGCCATGATATAAGTGTAAGAATCTTGAAAGCTAACCTAGATCACAAGTTTTAAAAAAACAAAACATAAAAATAAAAACATACCTTAACATTGGCTTCGTTGTGGTGTTTTCTGCTGGCATGCTTGTTGTGGTGCTTGTTGCGGTGTCTGTTAGCAGGCTGCTCGTGGTGCTTGGCGTGGACGTTGATCTCAATATTGTGAGGACGTTCCACTTTGGCATCTCTATCTCTGGAGCCACTGAGATGAATTCCAGGATGGTGCTTCTTGAACTCCTCCAGGAGCCGCTCTCTACAACATCAAAAACGTCTTTGTAGGAACAGAAAGTCATTATTCGCTGAAGATATTTGGGTTATTTTAAAGACATCATACAGAGAACAATACACAATATATCTTACCCAATCTTTACAAATGGTAAATAATACAAATTTAAGCATCTCACCCATTCCTGAACAAGGTGAACAATAAATACCACCTCATCCATTTCTCATAAAGGCAAATTATACAAATAATTAAGAGAAACAATAAAATGTATCTCACCCATTATTCACAACAGGAAACCATACACATGTTCTTACTCACTCCTCGCAAAGGCAAACAATTCAAATAATCTCACTCATTCATGAAAATGGGAATAACACAAATGATCTCATGCAGATGGGAATAACACAAATGATCTCACCCATTCCTCACAAAGGCCCTGTCTACACAGATGGGCTTCTTCGCATGTCCTTCCACACAGATCTGTTTGGGCAGACAGTGACAGCCAGTGACTACAACAGAATGACAACGTGAAAATAGTCAACAGTAGTCATTAGCATCCACCTGACAATCTGACATTGATAATCAACACCCACCAATCGATCAATTACCGATATACTGTAAATCATGAAATGTACGCGAGCAGAATATTAAAGCAAAAAATGCGACCGCCATATTGTCGCATTTAATTGCTGCGTATTAAAGGTAAGACTGATGTAAAAACATGCATGGAGACATGGCCGTTCACATTTTATTGGTGTTGCATTTACGTCTAAAATCTAGAGGTCGTGTAAAATTAGTGACGCATTAATTTCGTGATTTACAGTATTATCTATGTCTATGTTCATGACGATAAAGAAGATTATCATTAAGTTACATACTTCTCATCTAGAAGTAACATGTATCAGGTTATAGCAATGTTTAACTAATTCCACTTTTGCTTATACCTGCCGTCCCTGTATTTTACTTTGAAGCAGCTATAACAACATATTTAATTTGAATTAACTATTAACACAAATTAAACTTCAAATGAACTTCACAATTATGTAAAATTAACTTCAATTACATAATTTATATGAACAAATGAAGTCAAAAATTAGATATCAATAATTTTTCCAGACAATCGATTTATCAACATGGGAGCTCCATTGTTCAATAAAGCCGACATTTTTAGCGATGGACACATCAATAGTCTACAGACAGCAGCTTCTGACATGGTTTGGTAGACATGGCACAGTGATAACATTACTGTCCCACAATACACTGGGGCAAGCCAACTTCCCCTGGAGTTCCAGACAGATCTAATCTGTCGTTACCATGGTGACTAGTACACAGGTAAAGTCCTGGCTGACTTGAGATAAGTGCATTACGTGTCACCATAATAAGCACCTGCTTTGTTCACATGTTAGTATACTTATACTACATCGCATATACATGTGTGATAGACGATATATCAACATTATATTACATGAGAGCTATAATGGAGATTACTACTGTACTACTAAGAGTATGACAAGACACATGAGGCAGACTTACCTTCCTTCAAATGCAGTGGGTTTCGGTGTTTATTGTGATGGGATTTCTGTAAGAATAAAAACATTGAAATTAATCAAACAGATATACCAGAAATAATAATAATAACTGAACATCAAGTTATGCAAGAAATACTGTACTCATATTCTTATGAATCCTGAAAACAAGTTTACAAGTACTAATCATGATACCATTATGAGGGATAAAAATAGACAGAATTATAATAAAATATTCTTTCTGCATGGTCCCATGCATTGCTCAGCTGGTCGCTCATGTAAAAGTGAAGCATGGTTGAGCTCAGCTAGTTTGTGGATGGGTGACTGAGAACCCGAGAGTATTCCTGCCCCACAATGAAAAACAGGCTGCAAAACTTGTTCAATTATGCCTGTTAACAGGTTAACCCAGCAGAGAATGGGTACCCGGAAGGATGATATGAACATGTGAATGATAAACCTTCTAGTACCTTGAAAGGCAGCTTGGTTTGTATACTCCCCAGGGAGTTGAGAAGGTAAATGAGAAAACACTGATCCATTGACCATGGTAATAATGTATCACTATGAGCATGCATCTTTGCTTTACGTCACAACAGGAATCGTTCACCCATACGTGACTTTACAACATGGATTCATAAAGTGGCTTTAAACCACAAAATCAACCAACCAACATAAATGTTTACATTAAATTCACAGATTTTCCAAGTTGGCTGTAGAATTCGGTCAATGAAATACAACATGTACTGTTATTCGGCGCCATCAGTTATAGGATATGTCAGAGGTATCCAAATATTGGTCTGGGCCCAGGTGGCCACTATACACTAGCCATAAAGCTGACTTTTATCTGACCTTCATCACTCAAATTTGACAAAGACTTGGCCATCACAGGCTGGAAATGTTATTGATTAGTTCAAACAATGTGTCACTTGTCGTAAGTTGACTGGAAAGTGGAATGTTTCTTCATTGCATTTTCACTATTTCATGAACAGAATTAATTTTAATCATAAAAAAAAATACCTAAATCCCTAATTCAAATCAATATGCAATGTGTCAATCCTGATTTTCTTATTGCTAGTTTTCTGGTAATCAATTTGTTGAAGGTTCTTATTGCTAGTTTTCTGGTAATCAATTTGTTGAAGGTTCAGTCAATAATACTTAACCATCCATGTTTTTGAGGCAAATTTCAAAATATTCTTATTTGATTTCAACTTCTAGTAATGTCATAACTTTGATAACTAGCAATCAAGCAGTTTTAATAATCATCCACCTACATTTTTCTAAGACCTCGTGATAACTGTATGAGATTTGAATGTTATGTTTTTGTGAAACATCTCATAGAATTACAACCTGGGTTAAAATAAAATATAACTTTGCAGATCATTCAATAATTTAGGTTAGACAATTTAGGTTAGACAACTCTATAAAGACCTATAACCTGATAACCTAAAACCCATTTCACAGAACAGATGTAGTTACAATTTATTGTAAGTCCAATTTTAGGAACCTTCTACGAATGTAATTCCATTGTATGAAACATTTTTAGCATTACAATACTTAAAAATATGGTTAACTAAAACTATTGTAGCAATAGAAATGGTTCATAGTAATCAGACTTACATTTGTATTGGGTGCCTAATATTTTACTTACAATCAATTGTAGTTACCATGGTTACTGAGCAACAGAACCCAGGTATAAGCAAAGATCTGGCAGCAAGTACAGAATGAGGTTCACGTCTAATAGAGACGATAAACACGGAATTCACACTACAAAACTTGTAAAGTGAAACCGCATATTACTTTGTGGTCTAGAAACACAAGACAAACGCAAGACTGCAGCCTGGAAATCAAATTAAGTATTGATTTCCTCCTGTTCCCAGGTCCTACGGAGATAAACCTCAGAGAAGTTCCGAAGAAATGCCAGAAATTTGAGACTGACCACAAGATATATGATATGCCAGCGGATAGCTGAACAATACATCTAGCCATCTCTTTTTATATATTTATTATAATAGCTACATAAAATGTTGTCATTAAACATGTTAAAGTCACGAGTGAAATATCAATAGGTACATGGAGTGATTTGTGAGTTCAAACCCATATATAGTTACAATACCAATACTAATCATGCATGATCATCTAACTGTCCTATTAAGTTACAGAATTCAATACTGATTGTGATAGTCATATTACATACGAAGCAAATAAAACAATCATGTTAGTTCTCAAGTTAGGTATGTAATTAGTTGTTCTTAGATTAGGTATCATATGTTTGCCATTGTTATGCAAAGCAGTATATGGGTTCTTATAGTTAGTTGATATGTCTGGTATGTTGTTAGATGCCGTCCAAGTCATTCTGAGTGAAGTTGGAAAATGTCAAGGTTGACAAGAGTCATGATAATTTGGCCAAATTAATCCATCGGCCAATCTGGCAGAGATACCAGCAGCTGACCATGTCTCCTAGCTGCCTAGTGTGGACAGATACTGTGTGTTCTGACAATACATCACCCAGGGGAAATTACAGCATCACATTGATCGACACCAGCAATGGCCCCCAGTAATACATTGCAGAAACTGTCCAATCCCTGAATCCCACAAACTATCCATGCATGAAGTAATAACTAAGCATTACAAATCCTGTTTCACACAATGTGTACAAGGAAAACTAAAGTCTACCAACATGGACAGTGCACTCTACCAGAGTGATTATGGAATACCAACATATGCACAGTGTAGTGATTGAGTGATTATGGAATACCAACATATGCACAGTGTAGTGATTGAGTGATTATGGAATACCAACATATGCACAGCACATTGACTGCAAACATTGAATGGCAGACTTGGATTGCTGATACATGGTCATTTATTTTACTTGGAAGAAGTACTGAACTGTAGGTTACAACAGAAGATGAAATTGCTAATGTGGCTTTCCAGCAGTAAGGGTCTATATGTACAGGAATAAGAAACACATGAACTACCTTACTATCTTTGTAGTATCAATTTAATATGAAAGCCTAGATGTCAAACCACTAGTCATAGCTGCAATCAACACTACCACAACTTCTGTATAAAGTCTATGAGAAATTATCTCAAAAGAATTACCAGAACCTTTGTCAAACCACTACCAGAACATGTGATGTCAAAACACTACCAGAATGAATGTAAAATCCCTGCCAGAACCTTCATAAAAATGCTACCAGAAACTCCATCAAACCAATACCAGAACCTCTGTCAAACCATTACCAGAACATCTCTCAAACCACTACCAAAACATCTCTCAAGCCACTACCAGAACCTTTGTCAAAACACTACCAGAACTTCTGTAAAAACACTTATGAGAAATCTTCTCAAGCAACTACCAGAATCTCTCTCAAACCACTAACAGAACATATCTCAAAATACTGCCAGAACATATCTCAAAATACTACCAGAACCTCCGTCCCACCACAACCGGAGCGTGCATCTCCACAAGCTGTGGTTCTTGTTTGTTTGTTAGTTAATTACCGGCCAGACTAATCCACACGCTCTCTTCCCGAGTTCCTTGTCCAAACTTCGCTATCAGCCGAGCGTCACTTCCAGGAATCGATTCCCCGCTGATGGACTTGCAAGTGTACTGGAGCTGATAACACTGTTTTAAGGAGGGCTATTAAAACAGCGGGACCTTTGTGGCTCCGGCTTCTCTAGATTCCTAGTGCCATTTACACACCATTACCTCCTGCCAGAAAGTCAACACACTGCTAGTTGCCGCCAATATTGGTCTTGTAAACTGCATTGATAACACCAGTTCTTCTGGAACCGTGGGTCGTCAACCTCACTCAATCTGTGCTCAGGTGGGACCAGAGTCTTCGTACTGAATGAGTTGTGTTGTAAGAACAGTCATCATGGTCATTGGCATACTGTAGCATATGATGCTCTTGCTATAGGTTTCAAAGATATCGCCCATACACTACATGTACATACAAACAGATTTAATGTGGTAGGATATACATGTATATATTTTCAGCCTTACGGAATGCACAACCAAAAGATTTATTACATGGCAAACATGGGGGAAAAGGCCATAAATCTCATCATGTTTATTAATGTTAGTCCTGAAATGTATAGCAATAATATGTACAAGGTGTATATGCTCTGTCTGCAGGAACCTTGATACTGATAGGACTTTACCATGAAGACATGCAGACAGACAGACATGACAGACAGAATAGACATGACAGACATACATGGCACAGAATAGAAACAGAGAGATAGACAGACAGACAGATAGATATAGATAGATAGACACATTTTATTCTAACCGTGAGACAGTAATTACAGAATCATATTAAAATATTTAATCATTGTTAACATAGTTACCATGGCATAGTACTAAATATAACTGTGCTCAAAATAGCAACTCTGTAAATATTTCTGCTGGTTTGTCCAACGGCAATCAAGTAAATATTCCATGAATATGTCGGCAATGTAAAAACTTTAAAACTTTATAAAAAGAAATGACATGATGAAATGGCCTTGAGACATAAACTTCATCACATGAAGATATTGCAAGAAGAGGAGCCAATGACAGGAAATTTTCAGGATAAAAACCTGCAACGATCATCTTGGACATGATTAGAATGAACACCATTTAGAGACGGGGATATTGTTGAAAGTAATTAATACTGAGCTGTTACTAATATGACACAACGTCAGCAGTGCCAGTGATGTCTGTTGTTATGCGAACACCCTGTTAATTACTGTAGTGTTATGTGAACACCCTGTTAATTACTGTAGTGTTATGTGAACACCATGTTAATTAATGTAGTGTTATGTGAACACCCTGTTAATTAATGTAGTGTTATGTGAACACCCTGTTAATTAGCTGTTACTAATATGACACAACATCAGCAGTGATGTATGTTGTTATGCAAACACCCTGTTAATTACTGTAGTGTTATGTGAACACCCTGTTAATTAGCTGTTACTAATATGAAGTAATGTCAGCAGTGATGTATGTTGTTATGCAAACACCCTCTTAATTACTGTAGTGTTATGTGAACACCATGTTAATTACTGTAGTTCTATGTGAACACCCTGGTAATTACTGTAGTGTTACGTGAACACCCTGTTAATTACTGAAGTGTTATGTGAACACACTGTTATTTACTGTAAGCATGTTAGGCAACAAAAACAGTATGGAGGATGGAAAATCATGCTAATCATGCTAATGGGTGCTATTCTCAGTGGTTGATCTGCTTACTTTATAGCTGTCATTCCTGTACATAGATGCATGGTCAGGGAATAGCTAATCAGCTTCTGTAAGGGAATAATAGTTGAACTACTGGGACTAGTGCTGGATTAGTGCTGGATTAGTGCTAGATTAGCAACTGACTGATCTGCTGATTCAGTTCTTATTTTATTCTTGGTATATATACTATTGGTTTATTAGTCATACTTCTTAAATCTAATGTTAATTTTCTATTATGATTATGATCATTAATATGTTATTGCTGGATTATTGTAATCCTAGTAAATAGTGTTCATCATATATACATGGAACAGCACTTGGTTAAGTGACATATAATTGATTTACTATGATAAACATACAGTTCTATTGATTGATCTGGTGACTCTAGTCAAGCTGACAATTCATCTCTATCTACATGTGTGTTATTCTATAATTATGCTTCACCGATTTAAATGTCTGTAACATTTGCAAATGTACACTATGTATTGAGGTGGATGTAATTACCCTACATCTGGTGTAATTAAGCGGATGCCGCACAAACTCAATGAACTGCATGTACAGTCTCATATCTCCCTTATGAAACTTACCGTCATTTTGCTAATGCTACGGAAAATACTATATTACATTAGCTGAAGCCAATAATCACTGGAGACACCAATTCCATAGACTATCATGTGGGCTGGAATGTGATCATGTTCTCGTATCTATCATGTATACAGGGTCTCCTTGAATACAATATAAACTCGAGTATATATGGTAATTAAATACGGAACGAGAAACATTAAGTACAGCCATAGGAATTAACCGAGTACAATATCAGTTTTACCAATGAGTTTAATAAATTCAGTATTGAATGTTAGATTCTATTTATCACATAACTGTAGAAAAGACCGTAATATCCATTTTAAGTTAGAAAAAACTCTTTTAG
>JAUTBV010155558.1:0-10355 GCA_032361325.1 Lepetodrilus fucensis | reverse complement strand
AATAAATACTTTTGGGTGAACAAATCATGCATAATTAGTCTCAGATCGAAATTTGTGTGTCCATTATATAGGTCAATTAACCGTGCCTTTAAATTAAATTTGCTGAAACAAACATAGACATTTTTTTTTAAATAATGAATTCTAGCAATCTGATTGGCTCATGGGATCAAAATATTTGTTTATTCATCGTTTATGATGTCCACAACCTTAACCCTCTTCTTGCTGGATTAGGCACTGCCACACCTTTTTAGGGCATCTTCGGTTGCCTCCAGCAACATAAAACAGATGCTACTGCTATTAAAACTAATTTGTAAATTTTAAAGCAAATTCACAAATTCATACAGTTTGTACATCAATTTTTATGTTTATACATCGATGAACATAAAAACATTGCAGTCGCGCCTTAATTAACGGAACTGGAACAAATATAGGTTAGGTTGACATTATTGTATCTCACTGCCGTTGTTTTTGACGATCTCCCCTTACTATTTACCAGACATGTCAAAGTTAACCCTCATACATCTGGATAAAATCCCTAACATTCCCTACAAAGCTACGACTAATTAATCCCACAGTAAAGGTGTTAACAAATCTTCATTAAAGGACTGCAGTCATCCATATATCTTGTAACGGATTTGGAACTGGGGCTCCCATTCACAAAGTTATCATAAGAATGGTGGACGCCTTCATTCATCTTGCGATAGGTGTAAAATTGATTGTGGTTCTGTGGACTGGGTACATGGTTGTTGCATGCCTGACCCATGTTTTTTTTGCTAAAAATAATATAAAATAAATGGCAAACACAGCGGCACGGCTTTAAACAACAGCACAAGACAGCACATGGGATTAATGACTTTGTAATCAGAAATAACATTAGTCGCAGTAAACCACCCCAGTAGATCATTGGGCGGCCAGATATCAGTTAGGATTTGGTTACAGAAACCGATTTCGCTTTTTCAGACACATTCTCATTTACTTCCGTTCCATTGAAGTGCATGCATGGATCAAAAGCGTATTTTCCTTCTGGACTTGTCCATTCTTTGATGACTTTGCAGACAGATTTCCATCTGTTTGTAGTATGTGTGTGTGTCTGTGTGATGGCTTGAGGATGTTGTGGTCATCTCTTCCTGATCAATCACAGGACAAGCCTCCAGGTATGCAAACACAAGGTACTACATTTACATGTTACAGTTAGAGATACGACATGTTACATTTAGCGTTTTTTTATACAAATAGGTCTTACGTTTAAAGGTATGTATTACATTAATAGGTTTTATATTTAGAGGTTTTACATTTTACATTTAGAAGTTTTATATTTAGAGGTTTTACATTTTACATTTAGAGGTTTTACATTCAGAGGTTTTAAATGTACATTTAGAGGTTTTACATTTTACATTTAAAGGTTTTATATTTAGAGGTTTTACATTTTACGTTTTGAAGTTTTACATTTAGAGGTTTTACATGTTATATTTAGAGGTGTTAAATTTAGAGGTATGTGTTACATTTAAAGGTTTTACATTTGGAGGTTTTACATGTTACCTGTTACGTTTTGAGCATGAAATTGTATTTAGAAAAGTTTCGTCTCTGGGTCTGTATGTACAAACTAAAATAGAATTTATAAATGTCACCGAGCTGCTCTGATGTCAATACGATGTCTGGAAATCTGACTTCAATCTCATGTGCCTACCTACACCTAAACTAAAAATATTTATTTACATCACTTTCACCTATCAGTATGCAGAATAACGGGACTCCCTTCCTCTAGAATTAACTTGGAACTGCCATATCACTTTTAAATGCCATTTAAGAACCCATTTATTTATGTCTGCACGTTAAGCACACCATCGGTTTGGAGTCCAGCGCATTACAAGCAGTCTTATGACTTTTATTATTATCTTTACGTGCAGAGTAAATTCTTTAATGCGTAGTAAATTCTAACCAAAGCTTGTACTTAATTTCTCATAATACGGTATGATGTATATAAAAGTATTAGTCATTGTATTGATGCGTCTTGCCTTTCACATAATGTTCCGTTGGACAAGGGAATCATGTTTAGTATGATTTTGCATGATAATGAATGCTAAATGCGCATTAAGTGGCATTAATATGATACCATGGTCAATGTCACAGAGCTGTCAAACCAGCATTAATTAATTATCAGATGCCTGTCTTAATGAATGTTGAATATGGAAACATAGGGAGATATCTGTCCTCAAGATTATTTAAGGACGTTCCTTTTACCAGTTTTGGCATCCTGCTACCTGTTGTTTTTGTTTTAACATCCTGCTGCCTATTGTTATATGTTTTAGCATCCTGTTACATACCAGTCCTCAAATTTATCTTAGCATCCTGCTACCAGTTCTCAAATATTTTAGCATCCTGCTACCTGTTGTCAAATGTTTTAGCATCCTGTTACGTACCAGTTCTCAAATGTTTTAGCATCCTGCTACCTGTTCTTAAATGTTTTAGCATCCTGTTACATACCAGTTCTCAAATGTTTTAGCATCCTGTTACGTACCAGTTCTCAAATTTATCTTAGCATCCTGCTACCTGTTCTCAAATATTTTAGCATCCTGTTACATACCAGTTTTCATGTTTTAGCATCCTGCTACCTATTCTAAAATGTTTTAGCATCCTGTTACATACCAGTCCTCAAATTTATAAAATATTTTAGCATCCTGCTACCTGTTGCCAAATGTTTTAGCATCCTGCTACCTGTTGTCAAATGTTTTAGCATCCAGTTACGTACTAGTTCTCAAATTTATCTTAGCATCCTGCTACCTGTTCTCAAATGTTTTAGCATACTGTTACATACCAGTTCTCAAATGTTTTAGCATACTGTTACATACCAGTTCTCAAATGTTTTAGCATCATGTTACATACCCGTTCTCAAATGTTTTAGCATCCTGCTACCTGTTACATACTGTTACATACTAGTTTTCAAACATGTGGAGTAACACTGGGCTGTGGTGGTGTTTGGTTAAACTGTGTACACGGTGTACACTAATATGATTGATGAGCTGCTGTATCGCGGTGGCTGGGGACCCGGGCAGTCACTGTTATTATCTAATTGTAGGTTTGAATCACTGCAATCCCTACCACCCCACAACCCCCCAGGGTTACTGGTGCCTAAAGTGCTGATGTTTTAGTTGTACACAGAGGTCAGGATCTACAACCCAAGAGTATCTATGATTTGTTTATGTCCCACACTGATAAAATGTCAATATTTATTTTTATTTTTTACTTTATTTTTTATTTGGGGGTTTAGAGCCACTTTCAAGATTCTTCTTTCACATACTAGTATTGGGTTTAGATCCACTTTCAAGATTCTTTCACATTTCACGGCTTGTCAATTTAGACAAGAGGAAAGCAACAACATCCATAGCACTGAATGTTGAGGTAAACCTGCAAGCACCAAGCTGGTATAAAAGTATAATGGTGTCAGCTTAGTCAATTGGCTTAGTTCAATAGTGGGTACCCAGTAGGATGAGACAATCCGTATCATCATCTACATCGTCGCAAATGGGTGAAAGATTCCTGCAGCGACGTTAAACTCCATATTCACTCACTCACTCACTCATCATCTACATCATCTTCCACATTATTTAAATAGTTGAAATATTTTAAAGTGCCAGTAGTAAATGGGTACCAGGTAGGATAAGATCTTCAGCAGCAGCAACAACAGCAGCAGTATCAGTAGTAAGAACATCAGTATCAACACCAACAACAGCAGTATCAGCACCAACAACAGCAGTATCAGCACCAACAACTGCAGTATCAGCACCAACAACAGCAGTGTCAGCACCAACAACAGCAGTGTCAGCACCAACAACAGCAGTATCAGCACCAACAACTGCAGTGTGACCAATCGCTGTCTCTGTTTCAGACGATGTCGAAGTAATCCGCAGATGCATCACGGCTAGCTTCTTCGCGAACGCAGCCAAACTTCACTACACAGGTGTGTACAAGACGATACGGGACGAGCACGTCCTCCACATCCATCCCACATCCGTCCTCTTTGCAGAGAATCCACCCCAATGGTATGTCCTACATAGTCTTAAACTTAAAATGGTCCTAATGATGGTCCTAAAGATAGTCCTGAATATAGTTCTAAAGATTGTTCTAAAGATTGTTCTAAATAGTCCTATAGTCCTAAATATAGTTGAAAATATAGTCCTAAGCATGGTCCTATAGATAGTCCTAAACATGGTCTTAAATATGGTTCTAAGGATAGTCCTAAATATAGTTGAAAAGCTTCCTAAGTATGGTCCTAAAGATAGTCATGGACTGAATAATCTGGACAAAATAGTCTTAAACATGGTCCTAAATATAGTTCTATATGGTCGAAAACATAGTACATAACATGGTCCTAAGGATAGTCCTAAACATGGTCCTAACATAATCCAAGATGGTCCAAAAGTCCCAAAATTAATACTAAATATTGTCTTAAAATGGTCATAAAGATGGTCCTAGTTTCACCAAATTATTTATAGCTGAATGGAAAGTTGTTACCTGCGTTAAAGTTCTAAACTTTGTGTTAAAGTTTTAAATTTTAAGCTGTATTTTGATTGGCTGACGGATACACTAACTGGCACAGTAGGTTAATACTAAATTAACCGTATGTTTCTATTTCTAGGATACACCCACCATCTCTGAATGTCATCCATTTTCTCAATGCTTCAAATAAATGCCCAAACTTATTTCAGAATTGTCATGTTTTGTCTACCAGTAGACACAGAGTTATATATTTACACTGGTACGCATAAACTGTGACATAATCCGACTGAGCTTATGTCTTTTTGACGGAGCCTTTATGCCACTTGCAATGGACGTTATGTGCCAATGAATAGTTTTAGTGTCCACTGGTGTCTTTGTGATAGGAATAAAACTGCACATAGACATAGCAGACTATTAAAATGTCAAATTTTAAAATCATAATTCTAAAAGTCTTATTCTGTTTCTCTCTTGTGGGCAAACAAACCACTGTGACATCCATTTAAAGAAATACTGGTAACATTTGCATTAAAAGAAGTGATATTTTACAAAATAAAAATGTGTTTGAATTTTAAAATATTCATGATAATCTTTGAATGTCTTTCTTTCTTTGTGTTTTGATGATGTTTTGTTGCATGACATTGTTCTCGCACAGGGTTGTGTTCAATGAAGTGGTGCAGACGTCTAAAGACTTCATGCGTGACATCACAGTGATCAAGCCAGAGTGGCTCTACGAGTTGGCGCCACACTTCTACCAGTTCGGAACAGTACGTTGCCTTGGTTACAGTTGCTGGTATTACAGTTGCCATGGTTACTGTGTTACAGTTGTTGTGGTTAAGAGTTGTCATCGTTACTGTTGCCATGGTTACTGTGGTTACAGTTGCCACGGTTAATGTGGTTACAGTTGCTGTGGTTAATGTGGTTACAGTTGCTGTGGTTAAGAGTTGCTGTGATTACAGTTGATGTGGTTAAGAGTTGCGATAGTCATTAGTTAAGAGTTCCTGTGGCTAATAGTTGCTATGGTTAATAGTTTCAATGGTTACATTGGTTAAGCGTTAGATTTTTTCGAGACAATATCACCATTCACATTGCAAATATGCATGTATACATCATACAGTAATTCACATTAATTGAAACCGAAATTTATTATTTTTATTTGGAGCCATTCAAATTATATTTAAAATATGAATGAACATTGAAATTTATTGGAATATCTATATTTCAGGGTCAACAAATTTTTAACCTGTTTTTAAATTGTATGTTTGTGTAGTACACACAAACAAGAATAATGTTCAAATTATTATAAATTTACAATTTGACCAAACTCGGCAGGTTCATATTTTTATGTTCTAAAATATTCTAGTAAATTACTTTCTGTGATTAACCAGTCTGAGGTGTTCAAAGTATGAAAGAATTTGGAGCATTATTGTAGAATGCAAATTGATCATCACATTGTTATTTTCCAATAATTTCTCAGTCAAATACGTGACAATTAGCTTTGGTCATATGGATAATTACAACAAGTTTTGTAATTAAATCTTGCTCATTTGCCTTCGGTTACACTCTACACAATCCAAGATTCATTAAATTCAATTTGGGCATTAAGGAGAACAAGTCAAGAGTTCATTTATGGCTCCAAGATTGTTTCAAATTTGAAAATGTCCACATCTGATTGGTTTCTTTTCTAAAGGTTTCGCAATTGCAGTTAAGATCTTTCGCTCTGAGGTGTTGTTTACCACATTATCCTCTGCCCTCTTGGCGAGAGATATTATATTAAGAAGCAAATTTTCTATACCTATGACAGGTGTATCAATTAGATCCGCCCTTGAAGTAACTATCTGGTAGTTTGCACGCACGATATTAGTTTGATTATTGTCTTAATGCAGGATGTAGATACGTGATTATTTTGTTTGTTCAGGAAAGAGAACTGGCCGCGAAGAGAGTTAAATTAGACGCGAGCGACGACGATAACGAAGGTGATGAAGTCACATGACCGAGCAAACTGGCAGACTTTTCCTGTCGGAACACGTGTTGATTCAAAGCTGACCCTCAGATCACTGTGTCCGTATGTCCAGCCAATTGATCGGGAAGTATATTGTGATGGATGACAGGTTGCAGAGCGAAGGTGGAGGCAAGTGTACGATGCTATGAAGCCACCGACACGTGACAGGCTGTTCGGCGTATCGTTAATTCTCATCCACATGGAATCTGGGGAAGAAATGACTCACCTACCAATAGCAGTTAGCTAAGTACTGTGCACAGCTTTTGAGCTGCGGAAAACTGTCGGTCATGTAATTACAACGGTTATTGATCCCTTCTGGGGTCAAATTTGTCCTTGAAATATTAAACTTTCTCTCCCAAACAGTCAATGTTCATTATCTATCTATTTACTGTCCATGTTCAATATGTTTTTGTGTTTGTTTGGGTTTTTTTTAATTGGGGTTTAGAGTCACTTTCTAGATTCTTTCACTAATATCATGACTTGTCAGTACATGTATTAGGGGATGAAGAAACCTGTACCATCGTATATGTTTGTAAGTGTGTGTGACTATTTTATATGGGGATTTATGAAATAAATTTTGATGTGAGCAGAAAATGGTACCAAAAGAAAATCATAATCTTGGGGCCTAGTCCAGATTTATCCAAAAAAAATCAGAACTCAGTTTATAACCGAATTTTCCACATAAAATGCAAGGTTTTTTTAGAAATGGCGCACATGCAGCTTGCTAAAACTGGGACTTGAAGTAATTTTAGTTTGTTTCGAGAAATCGGGCACAGATTCTCAAGTATGGTAGCGATAATAGTGTTTCATGTAATTGACTTGTAATGGGTCCATAAACTCCAACTTAAAATCACTTGCAGCTATACGCGTTCTGAGGGCAACTGATCGCTCGCTCAGTAGACTGTCACACTTTACCAGTTCGGAACAGTACGTTGCCTTGGTTACAGTTGCTGGTAGTACAGTTGCCATGGTTACTGTGTTACAGTTGCTGTGGTTAAGAGTTACTGTTGCCATGGTTAATGTGGTTATAATTGCCATGGTTACTGTGGTTACAGTTGTCATGGTTACAGTTGCCATAGTTACTGTGTTACAGTTGGTGTGGTTAAGAGTTGTCATAGTTACTGTTGCCATGGTTAACGTGTTTACAGTTGCCATGGTTAATGTGGTTACAGTTGCTATGTTTAAGAGTACTAGTTGCTGTGATTACAGTTGCTGTGGGTAGTTACAATGGTTACAGTTACAGTTGCTGTGGTTAACCTGCCATGGTTAAGAGTTGCTATAGTTGCACGCGTTCTGAGGGCACAGATGAGGGCACTGATCACTCGCTCAGTAGACTGTCCTACTCTTTGCGACATTCTGTAAGGTCACCACCACCTTGATTTACCGGTGCTGAAAGCCAGCCGCTCATCATAAGATTACCCGCAACTTTTATGGTACGTACAGCTGAAGAGTTCGGCTTTAAAATGGTGTCAAGAGAAATTGGTTAGCATGATTACCCTCCAGATCGTCCATGATACCCTATAAATTAGGATATAGAGCGGCAATTTTGATTAATACAGTAGATATAAGGTCAAAGGTGAATGGTCTGGGAAATATCTCCAAAAGGTCGTAAACAACTTTTCATAATTAATATTTTGGTCGTCTTAACCTATATTTAACTCAGTTTTAGTGTCAGTTCTCTGTTGACCCTCTCCATGCTTGAGGCAACCGGAGATGCCCCAAAGAGCAGCGTCTGCCTAATCTAGCAGGGAGAAGGTTAATTAGATTTAATTTCCTATTTGTCTTGTTGAATTTGATGTGTGTTAAAAGTTGAGATACTGATATTCAATAGAATAGTGTGTTTCCAATTGTTAGCTGATCGGTGTAAAAGAGACACATTAACAAACACCATACTAAATAAATAAAATAAATAATTAAAAATGTTTTTTTAATAATATTCATAATAAATAAATAAATAAATAAAAATAAATAAATAAATAAATAAATGAATGAATGAATGAATGAATGAATGAATGAATGAATGAATGAATGAATGAATAAATGAATAATAAATAAATATATATATATAAATAAATATATACCGTATATCGTGGGTCATAGGCCCAGGGGGCCCAACTGGTAAATAAAAAAAATAAAAAAATAAAAATTAAAAATAAATTATAAAAAGATAAATACATTTTTAAAAAGAAAGAAAGAATTAAAGAAAGAAATATAATAAATACATATTTTATTTAAATCATCGAAATATGACTGTATCCAAAGTCAGTTGGGTTTTAAAACCTTGGATCTCGTTTACAACAATCTACCAATGCTGTACACAGAACACAAAAGATCAAGTCTGGAACAAAACAATGCCATTAGTTCCTGATTGTAATTGACCCAGGATATCTTGTCTCTTTTCTCATTCAAGTTCCTCCTTACGACACACGAACAGATGTTAGTATCTGAATCTGAATCTGACAACTTTCAAATCAATAACTCAAGTTGGGATTGATGGATCGTCGACTAGATGGTACCACATCCTCTGGATGATAAAAATGGATGGGTGCGATAAATCAAGCCTACACAAGATGTGGCAATTATTTCAGTTTATGTGTCTATTCTACAAGACTTAATGTGTAATGGAACAAAATGTCAGCTTTATATATACACTGTATAACGTAATTACCCTAATAATTTGAACAGGAGAAAATTAATTTAATTTATTGCTGTGAGAATTTATTAGAAAATTACGAAATGGTCAGTGTTCGTATATTTAGGGACAACCAAACGTAATAAAATATGGTTGTAAAGGAAATGGTAAATAAATAAAGAAAAAGAAAAATATATATATCGATATATTCAATCGATGTATTTAAATGTAATGATTGTTTTATGCGATTTGTTCAATCGTCAATTATTATTTTATTTTTTTTAAATATAAAGGCTAGTAAACTGTTGTCTGTGAAATATAATAAAAATTGTTTTTATTTTCCAAAATGGAAAAGAAAATCAGGTCTGTGGATCCATAAATAAGGGACTCAAATAACTACAGCCTTATTATATATATCCTGCAAGACAATTATAAACTCGGAGGTTGATGAGTTTAAAAATAAAGAAGCTAAAGTTATTTATGTAATACCGAGTAGTCTTCTCTGCGGTCATGTTGACATTAATTGTACTTACGAGGTCTTGAGGTCTTCTTAAGAGGTACCAATTATGGATCCCTCCCAATATATTGTACCACTTCATACCTACGGATCAATACAGCCTTATAGTGATATCTTGGTGCCCACGGGATATCTCCTTGACAGACTTGTTAACAGAATTTCTTAAGAAAGACTTGTTAGCGCAGGTTGTAGCGCAGTGTACAACGGTTCGACTTGGGAGACAAAGGTTCCAAGTTCAAATCACATCCCGGCCCGGCATCAATCTTCGTGAAAGTTACCTTTCTAACACAATATTGATAGGATGCACTGTCTGTAGAGTGGTAATGCAGTTATCTATCCTTGGTCCATCAGTACCAGCTGGTGCTTGCAGGTTTACTGCAATATTCAGTACTACAGATGTTGCCGGTTTTCCTCCTGACCTAAACTGACAAGTTGTGATGTAAGTGAAAGAATATTAAAAGCGACTCTAAACCCCAGACTAGAAAGACTAGAAGAGCTCCCATTGAAGACAAATAGTGTACAATGCCGCAGCAATAGAAACAGGGGCGGGATGTAGCGCAGTGGTAGAACGTTGGACTTCGGAGCCAAAGGTTCCAGGTTCAAATCCTGGCATCAATGTTCGCGAAAGTTACATTTCTGACGCGATATTGATAGGCTGCACTGACTGTAGAGTGGCAATGCAGTTATCATCCTTGGTCTTGTCAGTACCA
>JAUTBV010155547.1:0-10355 GCA_032361325.1 Lepetodrilus fucensis | reverse complement strand
TTCTTTGAGTTTTGGAGGAGGAAGTAGCGTTTTAGTAAGTACTACGAAAGCGAGGTTACCCCGAAAAGGGAACACTACACGGTATATAAGTCTATATTACGGATGTTTGTGTTGTTTTGCAGCAGTTTTGATGAGTGAACACTGAACGCGCACCTGCTTTGGTTATTTCGGTAAAAGAGAGCCTACAGAGGTCGGGTACGGCGAGATATGTATAGGAATAATATGGCAGTATTGTATTTTTTTCTTACAAGCTGAACACAATTTTGTTTAATATAGACATTCAGATGTCTGCGTATTGAAAAGTAGATCGTGTTGACACCGTAAAAAGTTAACAAATAAATCAACGTCGATTTTGACGGCCGATCTCCAAACTTTCCCAGATTACTGTGTTAAACGTCAACTCGTATCTTACCCGATGCATTTCAGAACTATAATAGCATTGACTGTACTGGTACTAATGTTTCTCGAGAACAGGCTGTATAATCTTGTCAATAATGTTAACTTAGCAGCTGCTTAGCACGGCGAAACTGAGCAGACGACAAGAGAAGGGAGTTAACTCTAATAGACTAACTATAGAGTAACCCGGTGTAACTTGCCACACGACCTCTTGTTGAATCATAACCCGGAGTATTTAAATGGTATGTTCACCGATGCGACCTATCCTCTCAACAGTGAACATCAACGTGACCAGCTGTTAATGACTTACATGTATGCTACATTCTCACATACAGCTGACCTTCTAATTTAAAATATGCATGCGACAACGTTGTCCACAGATTTTCCGAAATAAGGCCTACTAGTTCACCTTTCCCCGGAACTCGGACACAGCGAGAAGTGTTTCTTTACGATAAAATGTCAGTTTCTTGACGAGCATCATATATATGCATCAGTTTCTTTACAATGGAACACCGGGCTGCCGAGGTTTCAGCAGAAGAAAATGGCAACCGCTTACATGTTCACAAACTAAATCTTCATGTTATAACATCTTAATGATTAATGTTTAATGTAACAGTTTCTTGGCAATCAATATCGTCAAGAAACTGTTACATTAATCAGTAATCATTAATATGCACACAATCTTAATTCATAACCGTTCTCTATTGATATATATATTTGTTCTTTTGGTGTCAATAGGTATTTCTGATTAAGTAAGAACCATAACATAAACTGTTTTAGCCAGTTTCCGTCATAAAGTATTGAAATGCTGATTAGCTGTAGTAGATGGAGAGATAAAGCTGATGCAACTCAATATATAGTATGTATGTTATAACATTAAGACTTATTTTGTGAAAATGTAAGCGGTTACTATTTTGTTCTGCTGAAACCTCGACAGCCCGGTGTTCCATTGTAAAGAAACTGATACAATTCGAATAGAAACAGTAGCATGTTTCGTAAAGAAACACTTCTCGCTGTGTCCGAGTTCCCTAACAGTGTATGTGATTGATATAATAGACTCAATAGTTGCTGTTACTCAGATGCAGAACTTCTGCTGTTAGGCCTATACTGTATGCATTACTGTACATACATTTTGCAGTCGATGAAGGAATTGCTTGCACTATCTCAAGATGTCCAATGCGCATATATTATACTGTAGGCTTAATTGGTTCAAATGTTGATCCATCGGGCAAAATGTGTGTGTGTGTGTGTGTGTGTGTGTGTGTATGTGTGTGTGTGTGTGAACATGTGGTGCTGTCACTCAGCATAAATCATTATTTTGTTGAAGTATTAATAACCAGACAATGTTCTCGTAGCCTATACATTCATTTTAATACTGACGAAATACTACAATGTATATATAATATTTGAAATAATTAATGCTATGCATAAAGTGTTGCCTATGCCACATATATTACTCAGATGGACTTTGGCCACGCCTGTATCTCCTCTATAGTCTGCGGTAGCTCGCGTCCTTCCGGTTCCGGAAGTAGCAGAATAATGGCGGCCACGAAAAGACAAGCTCCGCCCATGATAGCCCCCGGCATCCACGGGAGAACAGCGGCCTAGAAAATAGTACACACAGAGATCGGTTGATACATCTTTGATACAACCATCCTACAATTATGCATCCGCCCATGTATATTCTGAAAGTTACGAGTGAGGTTCCTTGGCAATTATAATCTTCTGAGACGTTTGACCTGCTGTCAGACCGGATGTTTGTCACTATGTTATGTACACGCATGCGTTAATCAATATTGGCCAATTGGTGTCCACCCGATCGGTCTAATTTTTAACTGTGTAGTAGGACAAATCTTTAGACCGATCGGGTATAGTGTATTCGGTTTTTAGACCTATCGGGTATGGTACTAAAACAACACACAGGCTAGTCTACTATTTTTAAGGGTTCAAGTAACAACAAACAACGTTGACTTGGGTTGACTTTATTATCTTGTATTGACTTTATGCCTTTGGTTCTCAGACGTTCAAATTAAATAATTTCATTAAATAAATAGAGTAGCACAGTTCATACCAGTAGCACAGTTCATTAAAGAGAAAGAATGGCGAGCATCAAAGTAATCACAGACATAACAGTAACAACTTATTCATTCACAAAGGCTCATCTACTATCGATCGTGTCTAGTACTACCAAAAGTAGTCCTGGCCTGCTGGCCGTGGTATTTCAACCAATGGGAACGCTAGAAACTGATACGTCCTACTAGGTGGATATCGTTTCGATACGTCACACTTTGAAGCATCACGCTGGGGGTAATACAACAAATTATGTGATCGTGTGATCGACTTCTAACGTTCGACCCCTTTAATAATGGACCAAGCCATAGAAGGCTCCACTGGTCTCACAATTAGACCAAATGAAAAATATGTAAATTAGACCATTTGCCTATAGTCAGAGGTGTGACTTTAGACCGATCGGATGGGAACCGGCCAATTACCACGTTAGTAGTATACAGCCGGTGGATATGCCACGCACATATACCCCCTCCCACCACCGACACACACACACACACACACACACGCACACACACACACGCGCGCGCGCACAACCACGCATACACATACGCATACACATACACACACGCACGCACGCACACAAACATACACACACACACACACACACACACACACATTCACTGCATATTATTCTAGTATCAACAAGCTGTCAATGGCATGTTGAAAGTGATATTTTCTCCCATCTCAAACGGTGAATGTAAAAATATTGTTTCACATGTCTAGCTAATAAATACTCACAAGCATTGATGTAAATGGGGCAAATGCTGCTCCAATCCTTGCTGCCGTGGACCCTAGGCCTAGCCCCACACTCCTGTGGACAGATGCAGTCATTACCATTACCTAACCGATATTACCATGGACAGTCAAGAGGTTTGGCTAGACGGTAAGTCTCTCATAAGACCTGCATTACATAACTGTCTCATAAGCCAACTTACCGTCTAGACAGTTGCTAATCTGATTATGCCAAGTCCTTTTTCATTAAGATAAAAAATATCCGTTCGAAATTGTGACTTAGCAGAACATTAGCAGATGTAAGTTGTCTTATGAGAGAGTCATGTAATGGGAGGTCTCACGAGACAGACTTACCGTCTAGAAATCCCAATAGTATACTCCCAATGGCAATTGTGCCGTTGCAAAGCTCTTCAGAGCGGTTGTATTTCAAATGCTATGTTTACAGCATCACATTGTCTAGAGTTAGGGTTAGATCCGGGCGTGCTTCACCCCATCATCGAAACCCCGGCCCTTACGACTACACTAAACCCCTGTCAAATATTTAACGGAGGTTATAATTAGGTGTGGTCATAATGGCCTGAATTTCGAGGATGGCATAACCCAGGCACATACGGTGACACTAACTAATTGCATTTACTAGTATTCTCTACCTAAGGTTTGTAGGGTAGATTTCTGGTACAAACGTGAACATGAATGAGAAGCAGCAAGCATTTCCGACTTTTCCGAGGAAAGCTAACGTTGTAGCCACTGTTGCAGATATATATCCTGCTGAAAAATTGAATGGATTTCATGTTATTGGTATAGTAAATATATTACTGAACAATACACATTCATTAATACACATTTCAGACCAAACAGAACAGACTAGAATAGAACTACATTTTCAAAAGAATCACATACAGTGATATGGATAATGCATACATTTACAGTTAGTTATACATACTAAGGAAGCATGTGTATCACGTTTTAAATTTATCTAACAAAACAAAGTACTTTGAGCAATACACCCCAGGTCTACCATGAATACACCCTAGGTCTACCAGCAATACACCCTAGGTCTACCATGAATACACCCCAGGTCTACCATGAATACACCCTAGGTCTACCATTAATACACCCCATGTCTATCATGAATACATCCTGTTTACCATGAATACACCCTAGGTCTACCAGCAATACACCCCAGGTCTACCAGCAATATACCCTAGGTCTACCATTAATACACCCTAGGTCTACCATGAATACACCATAGGTCTACCATGGATACACCCTAGTTCTACCAGGAATACACCCTAGGTCTACCAGCAATACACCCTAGGTCTACCATGAATACACCTTAGGTCTACCATGAATACACCTTAGGTCTACCATGAATGTGATTTAATTCGATCCTACTGATCACCTCCGATAATTGTTATTTATTTTACACGTTGAAATGAGCTATACGGAATATTGCAAATGATCTTTGCAGGCCCTCAACCATCCTCTGCCAATAGAAATACTATCTTATTTTCGCTGCGTACTGTAGTCTATAATGATGTTGAACAGTACGACCTGTTGGGAGAGGGTGGGCGCTCAACCAAAATCAGCGAACATAGGCCTAATATGGCAGAACAAATTGTTCACAACGATCAAGCTCGTCATGATTGCTATTTGATGAATATTAGAAAGATAATCACCCGAAAACGCGCGCACAGCTGTAGCAAGCAGTAGACAGACGCCAGTTTGTACGTGGAACATCGTGAAGTATTTCCTCCGACCAAACCTAAATAAGTATAAATGTCCTTGCACACCAGAGGCGAATTTCGCGGCGACACTCGGCGATTTACGTTCTGAGATAGAACCGTATCATTTATTTATATATGCATTGCACACCAAGAGCGAAATTCGCAACGACAGATTTCGAGGGAATCTTTAGTTATTAATCTTTAATTATTAATCATGGTCGCAATTCGCCATGTTCTAGAAGACTGTGTAGGTCGAGATACCCGGCCGTCATTGAATAACCAGAAGGAATAACAATCTAAAGAGTCATTTTCAAACCTATAGCCTATGCATAAAGACAAAGTTTGTTGTAACAAACCAAACGTCATCTCTGTTTACGATGGTTTACATACATTCACTTAGTATACGGCCTATATCATCGCTTTTTCTATACCTTTCATACTATTTCCAAAGATAGCGGAGAATGTCTTGTCACCCTTCAGTGAAAAGTACAGATAAAGTAAGCCTACCATTCTGACTATATATACGGTCCTACCAGCGAGAAACTATAGCCCTACCAGCGACAAACTACAGTCATACCTGCGACTGATGAACCAGAAGAGAGGGCCAGCCGGAAGTTCTGCCAATGAGTTCAGGAAGAAGTTAAGGTACAGGTCGTCCGCCAGAGAAGAAGAGGTAAGATACAAGCTAAAGTATGTCATGCTGTCGGTCATCCTAAAAGAAGGAGATTGTATGTCAGTATAACATAAAGGAGATGCTACAATAAATCGGACTACGTTACAGACGTGTACCTAATGTACTGTAAATGGCTATATTGTTGAAGTTGTTACGTAAAATTACGTAGTTCCGTAAAGGAGTCGTTCTCTGCAACCCACAACCGTATGCGTACATGTTGGCGTACTAGTACTCAACATCCGTTATTGACATATCTTAGTCGTTATATATATAGCCATGCGTTACATCGAATGTAGTTGCTCTTCAACTCTGGTAATTATGGTAAACGTCCGATCCCTTATCACATGTAATGCTATTATAAAGCTGACTTAATCATATAGTCATTATTGCATGCTAGTATGTCATTAGCGTTCATAATGAATTCAATTAAAGATTAAATCAGAAAATGAACAACATTTAGCATTATTCAAATAGCTATATGAGCGGCATTAAATGTACATATTGTAAATGCCACTCTTTGGTTTCATAATGACTTCAAACTGACCACAATACTATCATTGTTTGTAGTTAGTGTTTGCACAAGTCCAAATTTGTATTTGGTGAAACTAGTAGCATAATCCTAATGGGAGCTGGTCAATATGTTCAAAATAAAGTTTCCATTTCTCCGTCCCAAACATTTTTCTCGCGACTTCTGTGCGTTCGGGGAGTTTCCAGTTTATATTTCTATGTAATAAGCCAATTAGATTTTCGGGAATTATGTCCGGGTCCGAGGAATTGACCACAAGTACGGGTCTGTGTCCAAGTCCGTGGAATAGACCACACTCACAGATGCATACCTACCACGCTATCCAGACAATGATGGAGGTTTTCAGTAGGAATCTGTTCTTGAAGATGTCCACCGCCCTGTAGTTGTAGGCACTTCCGGTGGGCGAAGACTCTGCGACACTGACCACAAGTTCTGCGCATGCTCGCGTCACTCGACCGTCTTCCACATTGTTCATGCGGGAGGCTTTTGTCAAAATCTTTGCAGACGCTTGAACTTTTCTGTTTGCTACCAGCCATCGCAGCGACCCATCAAGCCATCTGGAGAAAACCAGTTACACAATATTACTTCTTCAAGAAGTCAAAGCAAAACCTACATACAGTTCCTGTTGTTCTTTTGTTGTTGTTTTTTTGCGAAGCGTCTACAATATGTCCATGTCAAGTAATGAGTGTGTTTTATACAGTGTTACTCCCCACTCTTTGTTACGTCTGCGTCCAGCGTAGTTGATATAACTACGCTGGACGCACACGTAACTAAAACACTAGTTAACAACATTAGACACTTACGCCCGGACTACTTTACGACCGGACTACCGGTACGACCATTTGATAACACGCAGGCCAGGGACGTAATTAATTGCTTTGACATTATTTAAAATGTTTATCCCAGTTCAAGTACATACATAATTTGCGGGATGGCCAGTAGAGAGAAGGACGTGAAGACCAGCTGCTGAGTCCTCCACGTGTGGTCCTTCATGACATACGCCACTCCGGCCATGAAGAGTGGACACGAGGCCCACACCAGAGAGTGGACAGTAGCCACCCCCACGCGACGGTTCCGCGGGAACAGCTCAAGGATCATGGTAGCTAAACCTATTACAAGCCCCTGGAAGACAAGATACTCGCGTGCATTAATACAAGAGCTTGGATTGGTCGATACATTTAGAGCACACGTAACCCCCACGCAACAGTCCAGTCACTAGTGAACTCCGATTGGGATAATGTATTCATATATTCATCCAGGCTGTTCAAAGTCGAAAACGGAGTTCTATATAGGTAGACAGTTATCCCATGGTATTTGACGGAGGTTGTAGTCATAATGGCCTGTGTTTTCGAGGATGATGTGTGACATGGCACTTGTTTCGTGGTCACAGTGCCAATGAATTAGTGTGTAAATAGAACACATTATATAATACATGAATTGTAATTTATTGAACGAATGGATAAACCACCTGGAACTTCAGAATTGCCAGGATCATTATTTGTGCATTCCAATATGAAATATATAGCTATCATAACGAAATACTATTGGTGCCATTTTAGTTTGACAATACAAGCAGAATTCAGGGTTGAACCATGGCTTTCTTTGGGGATAGGCGTGTTATATTACATCCTCTAGATATTCTATCTGGCATAGCATTTAGTGGCGTAGTTTTTAATGCCATGCTAATTCCAAATACGAGTACAGCTACAATCACTACAATAGCTAGCCATTATACTAGTATTTAATAAATGCTAAACAAAGGATTTAATAAGGAATTAGTAATATAAAGCAGTCGTATCATGTCGACAGTTATAAGTACGAGGCCACTTACGAGAGATTTATCGCAAAGTATACAAGTGCTTCGTGATCCTCGAAACAGACCAGTATGCCTGCTTAACATTCTTCAAATGGATGTAAAGTAGCCTAGTAGGAACACTGGCTGGTGTTTCGAGGATGATTGAAAGCATACCCTAATGTGATTTCGATTCACAGCTATGTGAACATCTTCAAATCAAGGTATCGTTTCTCGAAGCTGTCGTATCCACAATGAGAACGCAGCTCTCTCGTATGTGCACGATCTCCATGTATTAGAGATGGCTACGAGAGTCCTTATGGTCTCGTAGTAGACATGAGAGCTTCGAGACACGATACGTCAGCACTGTAAATGAATGTTTCATTGGAAGTACCTGTTGGACGGCTCCCTGAAGCAGTCTAACCACAGTGAATGACTGGATGGTGGGCATGAGACTCAGTATGCCACCCAGGACACCAGTAATCACGTGACATCCCAGGAAGATGGGTTTCCTCCCGTACTTATCTGACAGGATGGAGAAGACAACGGCTCCGAAACCTTGGCCAACAATGAACAGCGTCTGGGGAAGTCTGGCAAATGCAGCATACCGGCAAACCAAGTTCCACTGAAATGGAATTAGATGGCCCGTGTCCAATTTGGTGGTTAATCTAAAATGTGTGATTTCATGGGTGGCTAATGTCGAATGTCGAATATAATACTAACTTCAGACACCTGGAAGTCCTCGTCACACTTGCAGGCACCTCATCGAACACGACATCATTTGCGTGCAAATTTACGAAAGCTATTGAGTAAAGCTTCCAGGTAAAACTAACCCAATCTTTAGGTAAATGGCTTAATTCGAACATGCCTCTCCTCACCCAGCAGATAATGGGTACCCGGAAGGATGAGGTGGACATGTGAATGCTAACCATGTAGCGTCTTGAATGGCAGCTTGGGTTGTATACTCCCCAGGTAGATGAGAAGGAATTGAGTGCACACATATCCGTTGACAGGGGTAATACTGTAGCGCTTTCAGCATGCTATCGGACGTGGATTTGGCGAAATATAAATGCCACGTTATCATTGTTATTATTATTATCAATTGTGAAACATAGTGTACAAGGATTCTAATCTAGGGTACGGAAGTGCACGAATCCGTGTAGCAGCACTTCATACCAACCTCAGTCGCCATGGACGTGTACTTGTTCGACTGGTAGTCCCACCTTGAGCAGGCCGTGCTGACAGTACTGTTGGTGCTATTTGACCACGTGTCCACGTAACATTGTCCGTACTGGGTGACATCATTCTGATGGGTGGTGTTTCCGGTATTCTGCGAACATTGATGTCCGACGTCGCGAGCTGCATCCGGAAACACATTATGTATATTATAATTATAAATATGATGGAAAATGAAGCTATCCAGCCTATTACGGACCACACATTTAGATATAGATAGATTCCATGTAAGGAATTGAAATGATTATGTACACATAGCATGTGAAATTATTTTCAAAGATGTTTCGTGGAAATTGTATTCGTATTTTAATGATATTTTATTTTATTTTTAAGTTATTTTTTTTTCTAAAATAATATAAAATAATTAAAAATCTAAACAACATTCCAGGAAACAGCCTCTGACAAGGAATACACACATATGCTATCATTGCTAATCAATGCAGTTTCACCTCCAGCATGTGCCCATCCAACATCAATTGAACCAAGAAGAAACATATTAGATACATTACCATGCCATTGCAGATCGTAAGTAGTAAACGAGTACACACCTATGAATACGACATTCAGCAGGTTGAAGGCGATGGTGAAGTTCGCTATAACGAGGATGGCTGCCTGTACTAGTTGATACCGTCCAAAGGTACCCAGCGTCTCGTAGATGCTGTCCACGCTTGGGGAACCTGATCCATCAAGGCTTTCTTCAATACTATACAATGAGAAACACACGTTAAGGTTTAATTATGATTTAATGGCAAACAATTGCAATCGTCAAATGACTGTACACGTTCCTACAATATTTGTATCCATTCATTCGAGTCCATTAACCCTCTCTCTTCTGGATTAGGCACATGCACTGTTCTTTAAGGCATTTCCGATTGCCTTCAGCACGGAGAGGATTAATTGGTTAACCAGTTAAGTGACTTGTTCTTCGTCTCAAGATGATTATCAATATACTAGTATTCGTATTGCATTAAATTATTCGTGTTATTGACAATTTTGTGCGCCGTTTACAATGGAGGACATTAAATGTTGTCATGATTTTGGAGCAGGTTTTGGAAATGGCATAACACAAAGTATAGTTGACTCTCGATCGTGTAACCGCGTACACATGTCGTCCATTGAATACACGTGAAATGTCTCAAATATGAAGTGTCTATATATATTATTGTGAAAATTACCAACATTTTCATAGTTCATTGTTGTATG
>JAUTBV010155536.1:0-10357 GCA_032361325.1 Lepetodrilus fucensis | reverse complement strand
GTTTTGTTAATAAAACACTTAAAATCCTTGTGAAAAATACTGAAATTTAACTTTAAACTCAATAAGAGCGGAAATAAGTTGTTAAAATCAGGAATATTATGAAAACAAATTGATCTGAACATGTATTTACAAATCGATTCATATTAAAATTATTAATCGATTCACAAAGACATAATCGCGTATCCCGATATAAGAGGTAAAATCGCGATGCATCGGTGAATCGTGACACCCCTAATTAGTATACAAGTTTAAAACAAGAGTGTAATTAAAAATTACATGTTCTCTTCCCTAGGGACTGCAGATACTCTAAGGAATGGCGTCTCAACAAAGACACAGGATTACACCAAGCCAGACAGTCTGACAGAGTCTAAGGACGACGTCAGTAACAGGAAGTCTGGTGACGTAAAGACCGACCGTGGCATGCAGGAGTCGTGGGACTGGTACGAAAAGTGCTACGTCCGGGAGAGAAACAAAGGTACAAACACTAACTTACCAGGGTATTGTTTCTTGAAGCTTCCATAACTACTATACGAGACCATAAGGACTTGCATAGCCATCTCTAATACATAGAGTTCGTACACTTACGAGAGCGCTATGGTCTCAAAGTGGATACAAGAGCTTTGAGAAACAATACTCAGTTGTACTAGGGCCTGTTCCTTTCTAGCTGTGATGTCTGTACTTTCTGTCCGACGCATGCGCAGTTATCAACACTGTACAATGTATGTGCGCATGCGTCGGACAGAAAGTACAGACATTACAGCTAGAAAGAAGCAGGCCCCTACTATCATACTAAGGTGGGAGGTAATGCAATGGTAAGGTGTTTTGACTTTGGGGGCCAAAAGTCCTAGGTTCAAATCCTGTCTCGGGAGCCCAGCATCGATATTCGTGAAAGTTACCTTTCAAATGTTATGATGGTAGGATGCCCTCTCTGAATTCAGGACAGACTACAATTCAATACATTACACGATTTCGTAGGAAAATAAAAGGAAATCGGTTTGCGCATGCATGCCGTCCATTCCCTTCATGCTTTGGGTTTTCCTACTATTTGCTACCAAGCACTATGGTCTCAAAAGCCGAAGTAAAAAGTAGTGCTATGTAGTACTACCAGTGTTGGCTGAACAACTACTATAGTGCTATGTAGAGAAAAGTATTGTGTCCTGAACGCAGCTCATCTATGGACCATCGATACAGACTTACTGCAACATTCAATGCTATGGATGTTGAGAGTTTCAACTGTGTAAGTGATGATTAAGTTCATGTAATTTTGTACTAATTTGCTACATTGAAAACTACAATCTACCCAATATCACAATTATCATCCTCTCATCAGTTATCTCCCTTCAAATGCTCATAACCATATATTTCCTCTGTGCAGGCCTGTTCAATGCTGATCAGAAGCTCAAGGACAACAACGGTCTTGGTTACAGCAGCGCCATCTACACGAGACAGAATCGCAATGGCAATCGCTATGGTTACGAATGTCCAGAGGAACGAGACCATTTTCCTTATTGGCATCCAACACCATGGAAAGACATTGCAGTTCTGGCAGATAATGCCTCCATGTGCAGGTATACTGTTAGCTAGAACCCTCTAGCTAGAACCCTCTAATAATTGCAAACCCTCTAATAATTGCAAACCCTCTAATAATTGCAAACCCTCTAATAATTGCAAACCCTCTAATAATTTGAACAATAAAATAATTGTGTTATGCTATTATTCCCCACAGATCACGAATCCCACAAATCGCTACGAATTGATACATTTTAGGATTTGTAGTTGAAACGTAATCAGTTCGTGAAGTTCTTAACTGATACATATTTATTCGTAGTCAGTTCTTGCAATTCTTGAGCGATTGGGAATTCGTGGCAAAAGTTTTGAGCTGTTAAAAATGTTGGCCACAAACTCCTAATTCAAAAAAATCTTAGTTAATTTGTAACAAATTTGTAGTGCATTCTTAGTCAACGTAACTGAATCGTAATCGATTCGTAGGCATTCGTATGTATTCTTAACTGTTGTATACGCATACACATACGAACTGTCAAGAATAGTCACGAATTCAATTTTAATCTTCCACCCTCAGCTCCTGCATCAGTCTGTTGTAGTGACCATGTTCTAGCGTCAGGAATTTGTGGTATGTGTGGAATAGAGACATTGTGCAAAATTCAACGAATACTCACGAATCGTAAATTTTACAATTCGTAGCGATTTGTGGGATTCGTGGGCTGTGTGGAATGGAGGCGTCACGGACAGTACAAACAGACAGACATTTTATTTTTGTCTCACCTGTGCATACCAATAAAATCTTACACCTTACGTACTTTCATTTTTTATTTAAACATATTTCATGCAATACTATGGTGCATCGTGAACCATGTCGTGATAAAGGTTGTATTCACCTTCTATATTTTCACAAGTATTTAAGGTATCGAATGTGAGCATTTTAAAATGTTCACATTCTTCATTTTTCACATTTTAAAATGTATCGGATCAGAGCCTTTAAACCTTTTCTGACCTGCTATATTCTATTCTCACAATTCCAGGAATTACCGTAACCCATGGCAACACATCATCACTATCATCATCAGTTAATGTCCCTGAGTTAATTGTCACGTTATGACTTATTTCCGGAAAAGTCTAAGTGACCTTAGTTTCGTAATTGAATGAGGGACTAAGCGGGTTTACTCTGTATAACCATTGTATCGGCATATACTTGTACCAAGGAGAATTGTGTACATAACCCAAAAAAAATCATCTCATGGATGTATCGGTTGTTAAAGCTATCTCGACTAATAGCAGATTAGCAGACTGCAGCAAATTCTCTTTTCCGTTTCTTTAAAACTGACCTTTAAATGTTTGGGTTTTTTCATCAAAAAGAGATCTTGATCTTTAAAGTTGAGTTGACTAAGAACAAATAATGACTGGATTTAACATCATCCATTTGTGAGCATTCAAAATCGATTTTAGAAACGGATGTTTTTTTTCTTCTGTTTGGCCAGCATCTAATTACACAAATAGCAATGCAAGTTCAGATGGTGAGTTTCATTCTGAAATTATATTGGCATGTTCGATTAATCGATTTGGGTTATATTAAATTGGCTTGTCCAGTTTAACAAGTTAAGTTAGTATACGTCTCCTGTAAGAGTATATCTACATGCTACTTATCAGGCGGTCGTTTCTCGAAGCTCTCGTATCCACTATGAGATCGCTACGAGAGCACTTATATGGTATCGTAGTATATATTATGTATGAGAGCTTCGAGAAACGATATCATGTGTGAACAATATATTGCTGTATAGGCAATCCTCTTGCTGACTACTATTAGTAACAGAAAAGTAAAAAGTCTTGTTTTGCTCATTGAGTCGCCCACTGCAGTCAATGTATTTTCAACGTGGCCTATTCTTTTCTTCTTATAGTTTATCAACTATTTTTTTCTTAAACCTACACAAACTATTTTCTTCTTGTATCAATACGAGCTATATTCTTATATCAACACGAACTATCCTTTTCTTCTTCTATCAAAACGAAATATATTTTATTCTTATTTCAACACGAACTATTATTTTCTTCTTCACATTCTATAGAGTAATAGTTTAATATCGAATATTAAACCTACTCTGACAGATTGGAGATGTATTTATTACAATCACGAGAAATCTACGCCGATACTTTCCGATACTTAGGCCTAATACACGACCCATAAAGTCTGTATACCCTTTACGTTAGAATTGTGGGCGTCAACAGTAACTCTATCAACGTTGAACCTCTCTTACTCGTCAAAGTCAATGACACCCATAAATATTTTTTTTTATCATCAATCCATTTTTTGTTTTATTATTCGATTTGTTCGGAATGAGACATGAATTCGAAATCAGTTCAACCCTCGCTTCAAATAATGAATCATAACAAACCTATATTATTTCCGTTATCATATTTAGTTTGTTCTTAAGCTGTTAATAGTTCAAACTTGTCTTGTTCGCCCACACTTATCACCAACGTGGAACGTTAAGGATAAAAGTACAATATAAAGGTATTCTTAATGTATTGTCTTCTTTTAAATGTTTGTTTGACATTATGTGTTAGCCTTTGAAGTTAGAATTAAATACTGTATATTAGACATGTACTTTTAATACGCCTGTGTAACTGGTAGCTGGGTGTTACTGCGTTGGTTCATTAAGTGCAATAACAAACAGTTAACTACAAGGAATATATTAGAACAAATATCCATATATCTAGTAGAAATATACAACAAAAATATAGGTACCTGCCCACACGCACGAGCTTGCCCACGCGCGCGCGCACACACACACATACACACACGCACACGCAAGAGCGCACACAAAGACATACACAGAAAGACACCAACACCAGCATGCATTCTTAGACTTGTTTAAGATTATCTTTAAACAACCTACTATAACTTGAAATCATAACCCTTGTCATCAGCATCATCATTCTGCATTCATCATCATGCATCCATAACCATATTTAAAATTACCTTTAACACCCTACGATAACTTAACATCATAACCCTTGTCGCGAACGTCAACGGCTCAACAAGAACACCACGGCTCAATAAGAACACCACGACTCAATAAGAACACCACGGCTCAATAAGAACACCATGGCTCAATAAGAACACCACGGCCCAATAAAAACACCACGGCTCAATAAGAACACCACGGCTCTATAAAAAAACACGGCTCAATAACACCATAGCTCTATAAGAACACCACTGCTCAATAAGAACACCATAGCTATATAAGAACACCACCGCTCAATAAGAACACCATGGCTATATAAGAACACCATGGCTCAATAAGAACACCATAGCTCTATAAGAACACCATAGCTCTATAAGAACACCACCGCTCAATAAGAACACCATAGCTCTATAAGAACACCATAGCTCTATAAGAACACCACCGCTCAATAAGAACACCATGGTTCTATAAGAACACCACGGCTCAATAAGAACACCACGGCTCAATAAGAACACCATAGCTCTACTCCGGCAGTTGAGAGGAGACTGGAGTTGTAGCAGAGATTGCGCCTGCACGCCAACAACAGATAAAGTACGTCCTGAACTTGGTCAATCATCTGCTGATCGTGCTACAGTATTTCCGGTTCCCTTATACTGATGGCTGCCACTTATAGCAGTCTAAAACCAGTCTGTCACATCGCATACGCAATATCGTCAACCAAAGGCTATTAACAAACAGTGGGTTGGGCGAATAATATATGTAAAATTATGATTGTTTCTACATACATGTATCTTTATTCGTGGAAATATTGTAAATTTAATATTAGTTCAATACAACACTGTGTATGTAACTACCGGGTATAGTGTGGTTTCTGTGAATATAATGAATGTTCAATACTGGAAGAAAGAACAGCTATCTAACCTTACTCATCGACCACTACGTTGGGGTTACGGTTGCCTTAGAATTACACAGTTTCGTACGATAAGGTAGAGCTCTAGAGTGTTCCAGGGCAGCTACAACTGTGACTCCGTCATCATGGTGCCCAGCATCTGCGCATGGGTCACCGGAAGTTGCCTCTCCAGGCCCCGAAACATTGAAACTCTTTGAGTACGCTCATGCTCAACTCTTTTCTTCACAAATCGCCATATAATGTGCTTGAGCATGAAAACGTACTCAAAACATATCGTAATCGCCTATTCTCGAAACGTTCTTACGATCTTCTTGGCTTAGAACGTGCGTAACATTTCATAGCCCTACTATACGACTTGTTAAGATGGTCGTATGATCGCAAGAACATTTCGAGAATAGGCCCCGAGATTACGAAACCTTTTTTTAGTACGAACCAATGCTTAACTGAAGGTTGTGTTCATTAATCCCCATATAAAGTTTGAGATTGAAAACGTAATAAAAGAGTTTCGTAATCTCCGGGTAAAGTGTCCAAGGCTGAACAAGCAGTTCCACCTGGTAGTCCAAAGGCGATTGTGTGGCAGTCTAGCTGTTAGCAGTGTTCGAAATTGAGCCCCTTGCACGTTTTATCCTTGCACGCCCGCATGTCGTATTATTTTTTGTTTGTTTTTCAAGATCATCGATCACTTGCCAACATGTATGAGGACGGGTAACTTCTCAGACTTACCAGTCCTCATGTCTGACAGTGAAATTACTGAAGTTTTATACACTGCTGTTGGTTATTATTACCTCCTCTCAGGTCGTCCGCTAGTTAGTATAACGTCCACGATAGGTTCCATTCGTAGCAACTTCGCGACATTCCGGATCGTAAATATTCGCTCGTACCTCAATTCTAGGTTTCCATAATGGTGGATACTGGCGGATAATGGTGGGTTATGGGTAAAATCTGCCAAAATCCCGGGCAAGCGGCCGGGTTACCTGGGTAAGTTCCTTACCAACCAACCCGCAAAATGCACGTTATAAACTGAATATTAGAGTTATCCCTGATCAAATAGAGTTACCTTTGAACACTGACTGGCTCGGTACATGTGGCCGTTTACGACACAATGAAACTAGTCAATGGTAAATGTTAGAGTTATCCCTGATTAAATAGAGTTACCTTCACTGACTGTGTCGGTACATGTGCCCGTTTACGACACACGGAAACCAGTCAATATGGTAAACTACCATTGAGGTCCGAGCGGATGTCGCTCGGTTGATCCGATTGCATAGGTTCCTCTGGTCCACTGATGGGTTGTACATAACACATATACTGCAACATCGCTCAGTTGATAAGGTTGTTACTTTGAAGTAGCATCACATACCAGATGGTAATTATAACACTTTTGAAGTAAGCACCCAAAAAACGAAGACTTATTATGTCCAAAATTGTCAAAGTTAATTTCATAGCGTAATCTCTTCGCAGCAAAGTAATGAATTCTCCCTCTGTTTCACTAGCTCCCGTGTGATGTGGAGGGCTGAAATATGATTGCGATGCATATCGTATATACAGAGAAAGGTTAATGTAATAATCGTATGAAAACCTGCAGATTGTTATTCGTATGTTCAGAAAGATATCTCCATTCTGGTCACTATCACATGAATATGATTTAATTCCGATAATGATATTAACTTTTAGAGACCAGGGTCGGTATTCATAAAAGGGCTTAAGTCAGTTTTTGCTATATATTGATCATCAAAAACCCTTTTATGAATACGGCCCCAGCACATATAGATAATATATATCATGGGACAATATTAAAAGTCCAGTTTACTTCAATCGTTCAGTTAATTTGAATGGAAAATATTATACAGTGGATACATTGTTATGATATATATGGATGCTTACTGTTTTATGGTTAATTTTTACTAGATCTCAGATAAAATATCGGATATTAGTATTTGGTTTTCACAAAAACACAATGTTAGAAGTGCGGAATTATATGGACAATTCTCAATTATGATTTCCATGACAAGCTGTGCACGGTAACAAAGTCAAAGAGTTGGACTTATTTTATTTAATCTGAACATAATGATTAACAGTTATTATTTAGAGTAATTTCCAGTTGACACAAATTCAAAGCATTTATACATAATACTAGTATATTACTACGGGAAGAAGAATCACATACACACAAAAAATCACATCATTTTGTATGTAATTTTGAAAGTGCTGGTAGCCATCAAAAGGTTTCACATTGATAGCTTGCGTTCAACATTTATGCGAAAGTTAATTCACCGAGATGTAATTTTACTAGGTTAGGTTGCATGTATGCCTATTTATAATATTGATTCACGAACCTATGATGAGAGCTGTCATAGATGTCATATTTGAAATGTATGGATTTCATTTACATATCAAGTATTGAATTCGCCTTAGCTGGTCGTTTTACTATTTAGTTACTTACGACCCGCGGCTTTATATGTTTCTGACACAATATATGGAAAAAGTACTTTTCGGATTTTGCTCCCCCCGCCCCTAATTATGACCCTCAGAAGACGATGAAAAACAGAATATAGATGCATTTGTTTTCATTATGTATCGGAGTCTAGCTCTTTTAGTCCCATCTTGTCTGGCCTTTGTGCAAGAAGCGTACGGCAATATATCACGGCTCATCCTACACGTCAACGGGATCAAACGAGCCGAGAGCGTTTTAAGTCGCCACACCTAATAACTTAGTGCATTCTTTGCCTGTACATATCCGTAGAGAGAAAGAAGTATAGCACATGCGTGAAATTGCCTAAATGTCAGTTCGTTCCTATTCAAACAACTTTAGACAGTGACCACAATAAACATATATCACTTGGAAATTACTTCGGACATTCTTGGCATTGTGGATATTGGACAAAATGTGACAGTTCAAGGTTCGAAAATGCTTAAAAATCCAATTAGAACCATGCACCACCGCAGTTATATGCTTTGTCTTCAAACAGTGCCTGGTAAACAAACACAACGAGAGAGAAACATAGTTAACGACAATGGTACTTAATCGACCGTATAGAGAGGAGCTGGAAACCGTAAAAATGTAAACATGTAGAACATCATTTAATTCCTTATTTTCTGCAGCTTAGCACATTATTCATGCCTCAACGTTCAGACTATTCTCATGGAGAAAGCTAATTCCGAATTGCATTCGCTGCGTATTGATTTTGAATACTGATGTTTATTGGAGTAAGGTATGTCCCGTTGTAAATGTTACTGTTTTCCGGTGTCTCTCAAACTTGGTATTTATTACCAAAATAATGTACCTCTAAGAATAATGCTTTTCTTATTATTGATGCATTTAGGACAAGTATAGCACGCAGTGACATTAAGCCATAATTCACTCAAAATGTTTTCGAGTTTCAAATACATTTCACCTTGACAATGTATCATTAAAAACAAATTATCCATCGTGGTTATCAGATCTGAGAGAGACTTGCTATACTCTAGCATTATATTGTCAGGTATTTTTATTGTTTTTTCTTTAATAAATCCATCTGTTAGACATTTGCATCCATTCAATATGTGTAATGGGAGTTCTGCGCTGACATTCGTAGGTGCAAAGCAGTGAGTTGACAAGAAACAGGTTATGTATGTAATAAACAGAATATATCTCGTACAGTACTTGTTGTTTTATTACATTTGGTTGCTTGAATTGGTGTTAGAATGCCTCAAGAGTATTAATCCACCGGTTTAATAGTGCTAGATCACTGGAATATCATGCCACGTGATTTGTATTGAATTCTGGCTTTAACAACATGGAGGTTGTGTATTAATACGTTCATGCCTTACATTGAAACACAGGTTGAACATTGTTCTGTTTGAACAGCAGAGAATGGGTACCCGGTAGGAACAATACTCATATTTTAAGATTATGTATTAATTCGTTCCTGTCTTGCATTAATACACAGGTTTAAAATGATCTGTTCAAACAGCAGCACAGCATATAATGGGTACCCGGTAGGAAGTATAATAATATGTCATGGCTATATTTAATTTCGTAACAGTGCTATTGGTATATAGATTACGTTTCTGAACATTACGTTACGGCTACCTTTTGAAGTATACTTCCCATCTAGTACACCGGTAATCCGATGCCTGCGTTGTTTTCAACATTACGTTCATTATTAACGTCTTCAATATCGTAGTGTCAAGTAGACTAAATATGGAACCTTAATGTAACCCTTTCGCTGTTAATTACTGAGTCAGTTCCAAGTGACATCGGTGTCACATCAGTGTTCATATCGATGTCATACCGGTGTCATATCACATCACACATCTCCATTATGGAAGTGACGTTGCATTGACATCTCTTGTACTGCCGTTGGTGTTTCTTACGTGTTTAAAAAAAAATAAAAAATCTTTTATTTTTTTTATTATTTTAAATAAGCGTGTCTGTCTAACAAATATACCAACACACTTGTGAATGGGAAGCATAAGAGGATTAGACAGGACATGAATCCCAACATTTAAAATGTCCTGCGTAATAAACACATTGCTTACATCTGAATGGATGCATTTTACTATAATAAGTACGTAAGAAGAATAGTGTTTAAAGCTTGACTGATCGTAACTGTTGCTTAACGTAAGTATGTAATCACTCTTCCTGGAAACTTCACAGGTCTAGAGTGAATACAGTTCGACCAGCCCTGGGGCCTCCTGTGCGAAGCGGTGCAGCTTTAAGTCACCCTTCTCCAACTTTAGCATTCACTACACCATTGCTAAAGTTGAAATTAAGGGGATGTTCCATGCATTGACTCTCTTGGACAAGCCTGTGCGTCCTGGGCATGAATGGAATACGTGACATGTGTGTCCAGGATGTGTCCAATCTGTCCACATTCAAGAGGTGGTGTAGACCATTCAGCAGCAATTTTATGACGTCACAAACACAAACTGCAACAGTATTTGCCTCGGCCATTTACTTCCTGTGAATGGATTGCACGGGCTG
>JAUTBV010155525.1:0-10358 GCA_032361325.1 Lepetodrilus fucensis | reverse complement strand
CCCCCCCACACACACACACAAACACACACACACACACACACACACACACACACACACACACACACACACACACAAACACATCCACACACACACACACACACACACACACACATAGCAATAACGTTGTGTTCTGCTAAATGCCAGTGTTGAAATATTTACTAACATCTATCTCAGCTGGATAGCTATTGATGGCGAACTGACATTACTTGTGCATTAGACGAATTGAACACAATTTTCCATAAATAATTCATCAACTGAGACTTGTTAGTGTTAAGAGTTATGGGGGGAAAATGTATGGAGAAAGAATTATGAGAAATAAACATTGTTCTAATTAAAGAATGTAATAGTCTTTCTTTGAATTGTGAATGATATTTGACTAGCATGTCTAATTACAGACGAAATGAAGTGGAAATGTGATGTGTCCTTTGAAATTGCCTGATTAAAGCATGAATAATTGATGACTTATCAAATGGGAAATATCAGTGGTATTTCTTCAGTGTGTACCATACCATCACTCAAACACCAATACTATATAATCACGATAGGCGATCATATTTGGTGAATGGTGTGAATAGTGGTCGGGACACGATTCAGATCTGGGTTGTGAACTTGTGATACTACAGCCCGTGCATCAGAATATGTATTAAAATTTGGTCCGGACCTAAATCGGGGCATTCGGCATGGTTTTACTATAGAAATGATGAAAACATTGATGTACTGGTATGCCTGGATTACCTGTGATCTTTTCTTAAAATAGAAGCACCTGATCACTGAAGTAACATTTCTGTAATATTAAGTTAAATTAAGTTTGTAATTAAAATTTCTTATTCACAATTAACGAAATGTAATAGAAGTTAGAGAACATGAATTATTAAAATTAAGGACATTTATTTTGGGTGCCATTGAAACAGGAAATCATGCTGATCACCCTGGGATTCGAACCCGAGTTGCTGGATTGTGAGTCCAACGCTCTACCGAATGAGCCAAAGGGGTAACCCCTCTGGCCGAGACCAGTAGGAGCATCTTATATCACACATATAGATACAATCCTAATATGCCCACATTGTTACCAAATGTAATGTTGTTTATTGTAATACAACATGAATTTCTCTGGATCACAGATAGTTGCAGCTGGTTGATTCTTCCACCCTATGTACTAATAAAGTCAAATTTCACTGGTTAGAGTATTAACTAGTTACTAACTACTCTAACCATTAAAATTTCCAAATTAATGAGAATAATAGTGGAAGTAATTTTAATTGTGGCCATATGAGCATATTACATGTCAATGTGTCCAAAATGTCCAATGCAAAGTGGCTATTTTTTTTACCTCTCCACCATCTCCAAAATTAATAATAAAAATAACAAAAATAATTAATGTATTGAGAATAAATGAATATGAATGAAAATTGAAAAGATTATATTATAATAAATATAAATAAATAAACATGATAATAAATAAATAAATAAAAATATAAAAAATAATTAATTAAACAATAAGTAATATGAAATAAAAAAGAAAGAACGAAAGAAACAGACATACAATAAACCAAACAAAAAACAACCAACCAAAATAAATGAGTAATATATTCATGATAGTAAGTTTTTCTAGTGCTGAAATAATCAAGACTTTCAATTACCGAAAAAACATTTTACGCCATGATAAACACAATGAAGCAACAAAACCTCCCACCAGTTTTGTTTTCACTTCCTTGCAATACATGCAGTGATTACGGTATCCAGATATATAATTTACAGCCTGGGTGTTTCTTCCCAGAAAGAAGCTGGTAATAAGAAGTGATCACATTTCTGATTCCAGGCCATATTGCCTCCAGATAGCAAACCTGATTAAGCCTAGTATCAATCTCATGCTATCTTGTTATTTCAAAGTTGTCCGTGCAACTGCAAGCCTGACCTTTGTGAGACTTTCAGGCTGCTATAACAGTAGGTGATATGTATTCCCTGGACCTGGGGCCCCATTCTCGAAACGTTCTTATGAACTTCTTGGCCTAAGAACAATTCTAAACAATTCTTATAGTATGGCTACGAAGTTTGTAATAATGTTTTGGGAATAGACCCACTGGACCTGGAACTGGAACTGGAACTGGATGCAGCCATGCAGTCTGTTCACCGGACCTGGACCCAGACTTTCAGTCTATTCACTGGACCCAGACTTGCAGTCTATTCATTGGACCTAGACTTGCAGTCTATTCACTGGACCCAGACTTGCAGTCTATTCACTGGACACGGACTTGCAGTCTATTCACTGGACCCAGACTTGCAGTCTATTCACTGGACCCGGACTTGCAGTCTATTCACTGGACCCAGACTTACAGTCTTATGAATTGGACCTGGACCCAGACTTGCAACTTCTATCCACCGGACCCGGACCCAATTCCCAGCAATCTGATTGGCTCACATAACTCAAAATATTTTATTCATATTAATATTTCGGTCACGTGAAATTGCTGAGAATTGGGTCCGGGTCCGGTGAATAGATCTTAAGTCTGGGTTCGAATCCGAGGAATAGACCTCACCCTGCTAACCACGATGACTGTGACTGAAACAGTGGGGATGCTTGACATGGCTGCACTAACTAATTTGTTTTACTTTTAATGGAAAGAATAAATAGAGGACTGCTATGTATGCATCACTGTGCTTTCCGGTTAAGGAATGTTTATAAATAAATAAATATTGCTGTTTGTCAGGGAGTCGATGTTCTACAACTGCTGTCATTTGGTGTGATATTTTTGTTGCATACTGTTTTCGGGTACATTTGTACTGGTCTTTGTTGGTGATGCGTTGATCAGGAAAAATATCTATGTATTGATCGATAATATTCCAATGAGAATAAATCAATCTCAAGGAAAAATGATTGATGCTCATTAATAGCTAAAATTTTACTTTGTCACTGTAATTACCCTAAAAATTTGAACCCTTTAATTGCAGAATATAATGTTTTTCTGATCCTACAAATACGAAAATTACAACAAAATAACAAAATTGTCATTTTATAATTTATTCAAACACACATTTATTTCAAAACAATTTAATAAATATAATTTAGTACATCCTTCATTTAGAACCATATTTTGTACTTTAGTTTGGTTGTCTCTAATTATGTGAACATAGATCATTGTACATTTTCATGTTTTTCTAATAAATCAAACAGCTACAAACTTACTGATGGGCTAATATAAGTATGATATCAGATAGATATTGCTTCTCAAAATTATTTTGTGTGATTACTTTTTTTATTTCCCTTGTACAAAATTTGGTCAGTAAAAAAATTATTTGAAAATATTGCTTCGTATAAGTTTCACTGTAATCCTGTAGTGATGTAATTTTCCATGATGGTGCTTGGTTGGTAATCTTGATAGAGTAGACATTTTTTTCTGTTATTTCTTGTTGGTAATCATTATAGAGTAGACTTCTTCTATATTTCTCTAGCGCACTCACAGTCTTTGTATTTTGTTACAGTGAACTATCCAATTATGGTTCTTTAATTGCTGCATAGGTCGATGCCAATTTTACATTCTTTTGGCAATAACATCCATATCTAGCATGTTTTTATGTCGATCGCGAGTAAGGTTAATGCTCTGTGATAAAGGACTCACTTCTGTAAACTGTATATTAAATCCATCTCATTTATAATTCACAAACAGATTAATACATTTGCGAGTGTCATATTGATTCGACTGTACTGCTACATAACAGCTAAATCAATACCATGCATGCAGGTCTGTTAATTTCTTTATCTAACCTATGATTAGGGGATGTAAGCATATCTGGTGGAACCAGCCAGACTGCATAACAATTCGGATAACAAAACATTGAAATTTTATACTCATTGCAAGAAATGCCTCCATTGGTAACCTTTCGAACAGCTGGTCTGAATGGCTGAAATATTACAATGTTCGAAATGTGAGCAAAATTATAGCTCCTGTAATAGAACTCTGTGTCTCAGATAGTATGGTAAGCAGGAATTTCTAACACTGAATTACGGTAATTTAAGGAGGTAAAGGAAGATGGATATGGATGTTATACTAGGAACTTTATGAACTTGATAACTCATGAAAGACTGTATAATGAGTGTGTATGTTCTGTAATGAGCAGATAAATGACAAGTATTTAAAATACCAGTTACAATATTAAATGAAAGGTGACCTAGAAAACAATCCAGCCATCAAATTAATAGTTTATTTTATCAATGGGAAATTCGGCCAAATCAGCAAATATTTCTGATGAAAGGCGACTTAGCTCTGTCTTTAATATAGATGTTTGAATGTATTACATTTTAACAATATCTGATATTACATGTATATAGGCCTATCCACACCTTTGTTTTAATATGTCAACTGGCTCCAGAGGAATTAATTAATTTTCTGGAAGTAGTTCTGAACATTATGGGCAAATAGTGTTAATCGACCAAAAATAAACTAATAGTGTAATAGCATAACTTGTTTTATTCTAAGTATATTGTATCGTCTCATTTTCCGCGTGATGAATTTCCTACAATTAGACTAATGTAATTACGATATGTCAATGACCAATATGGTAATGATATTGACATGATCAAGTCATGTTTGCTTAACAAGTGTAATAATTTAACGATCTGAAAGACCATTGATTTGATGAATAGTGCCATGGGCCAAGTTCTAGATACATCAAAGCTTTTATTATTTTTTAACTATTTGTCTACGATTCCTCAGTTTTGTAAATCTGAGTGGATCGATATGACAGTCATACTGAGAAGTAGATATGCATAGGATAAAAATGTATTGCTGAATGTGGTGACAATGAAGTGGTTCACACTACCATAAATAACAGCAAAGAGTGGTCATCTTCACTATCATTGGATTGAGTCCATTGAAGATCCACTTTGGTCAACCAATGTTTTGCTTGTTTCTGAAGTGGTTCACACTACCACCATGAATAACTGCAAAGATGGGTCATCTTCAACATCGTCAGTGACCATAACTGATTTCTTTAAATATCCATGTTGTATTGACTCAACCAATATCTTCTTGGTCTTACAATGCTAGGATCTTCATGCCAGAAACACAGATATTCTAAAACTTTAATTGATTTTAGTGCTGAAAGTCTTGGCCTTCTCAGAGGTTTATTAATTGCGTCAGTCTCCTGACAAAACTCTCAGCCCCAAACAACTAGCTAAGTAATTAAAGAAATAGCCACAGAGCTGAGAGAAAAAAAAGAAACTGTCGATGGTGGATGTCAAATATTGTGTCCTGGCTACCTAATTCATTGCAGACCTGGATCCAATGTTGATCATGACCAATGAAAAGAAATTGGGAGAATCTAATGGAATGAAAAGATTCGATGATGGCCCTCACTGATGGAGAGACACGCATGGAAGAAAGGGCCAGGCATTGTTTTCCTTTTCAGTGAAACATGCCAATGGTTGGGATCGGAATGGTTCTCCTAAGCTCCTATTGGCTGAGTATGGACTTTGAACCAAAATATATCAAATATGTTAAAAAAGATTGTGAGAACCTTACAAACCGACGGCCAATTTGCGACCGTTGTGAAACATGATGAATGATCATGAACTGGATTGTTTAACCATATTCAATATGGAAGATGAAATGTCTAATTTACTTTCTACGTTCACTTTCTTGGAAACATGTTGAAATCCTTCGGGATTGGAAATACTGTTTAACTTGGTAAATTAGTTTTCCAAAACAATTTCACTTCCATAGTTTGCAAGTTGGCCCTGTAGCTATCACCATTTAATGTCCGTGGACTAGGGGTCGGTATGGGAGACCAATATTCATGTGTCTACAGTTGGGAACAGGTCAAAGGTCATACAAGAGCAGGTCAAAGGTCGTACTGGGGTGAATTAGGTTCCAGGATCGTCTAGACGGACCTATGTATATTGTGTAGACTAGATAGGATGCAGTCTCTATTTACCTCCATTTCACTGCCAAATGACCAATCAATTCTCCAAATGTTGCAAGATGAAGAAAAGTTCTGTGCATTGCTAGTCTAAGACGGTCCAGAGAGAGTGCCCATTAAGGATTTCGAGAGGCCAGACATTAACGAATTTGCAATTATCTTCGCTTAAATAACTGAAGGTGATGGCAGTGCAGAATGGTTATGTTAATATACAGTGTTCGAATTTAAAGGGGAACTGGGTTATTTTAAAATCTGCAATGTTAACGATATATGTGAGACCCCCTGAACCTTTTATTTAACCTCCATTAACACACACACACACACACATACACACACACACACACACATACACACACACACACACACACACACACACACACACATTTGTAGTAAAGAATCATCAAACATACATGACACATATAATAGTATTAATTCTATAATAACTGTTACATTATTACATTCAAAACAAGCTACTTTTCACTGTGAAGTCTTATACGTAGCTATACAATACATATTTTCCCAGTATGTATACATTTAAAGTACTACTTTTTACTATGGGCTTGAAGTGAGTAGTTTATAGCAAAAAGAAATGCAAGATTGCAACTAATGGATTATACCCACATGAAAAGTGATTTACTTTGAACCCATTCCACAAATTATCGTACTATTCTCGAATCCATCATTGCAAATGGTTGAAAGATTCCCGCAGCAATGTTAAATTCCATATTCACTCACTCTTGAGGCATGATGTATCATTAGTTCATATTTGAATATATTTATTTTTTAAATAATCAGATGGCTGATGGAGTAATGTGTTTGCCCTATATAAAACATATTAAGCTTACTGGAATTCACGTAGTATTTACACTATGAGCGAGGCTCAAGGACGATAGCATCTTGACCTCGATATATGTTTTGCAATTGCCAACTTGTTGTGGTGATTTGCCAGGGGCCATTGATCTCAAAACTCCCTTTCGTTGGAGGGCCAATTGAACTTTCCGTTCAAGGAGCGATTTCATCAATGTTTCATTGATTGGCTGATTCAGATGACGAATGCAGTCATTGGAAATTCTGATTTGTTAGTTTTTATGTGCACGTGACTGGACTGCAATGATAACAGGTTGAATTGGTCGATGTCTTCCCAATTTTGAATTCATTGCCTCAGTGTTTATTATGTCCCTATGGCTATTGATTTTTTTAAAGTGACTTTTTGGTGACATATAAATGGCTGATATTTTATTTTTACGATTCTGATTCTGATATTGTTTATGAATCTCTGTAGATATTTGACATTTCATATTTGTAATGTCCTTTTGGAGTCATGTATATTGAGGATCTAATATTAGTGGTCATTTAATACTGAATTTATTAAACGAGTTGGTAAAACTGATATTGTGCAAGGCTTAGCCAAGTACAATATCAGTTTTCCCGACAAGTTTAATAAATTCAGTATTAAATTAATAGGAATGTTAGATTCTATTTATCACATAACTTTGGAAAAGACCATAATATCCATTTACAGTTGCAAAAACTCTTTTAGGCAGTCATGAAAAGTCTGGGCCCGAGATTACAAAACGTTTCTGAGTACGATTCCCTACTCAACTCAGAAGCTATGACGTCACATGACATTTTATGAAGAAAATTCTGAGTTGAGTATGAAATAATTCTCAGAAAGTTTTGTAATCTCGGGGCCTGAAGTATTGACATTACAATGGATGACATCCTATTGTTCCGGATAACTGGTTTCATGCCCTATGCTGCAGCGTGCGTAAGCGTACTATAGGCAGGTACCTAGTATAATTATTGTTCTGTTATTGAACTAGTTGTATACGCCCATATCTACTACAAGACCATAAGGACTGTCGTAGCGATCTTTTACATGGATATTGTGCACTTACGAGAGCGCTATGGTCTCATAGTGGATATGAGAGCTTTGAGAAACGATACCCTGATGTAATGTAATAGATACTGTGAGCTATATATTTACGTCTGGGAGCCATATATCTGATTCCGTAAGTGATCTGAATTTTCAGGGGTGAAAGATTCCCGCAGCGACGTTAAACTCTATATTCACTCACTCACTCACTGAATTTTCAGTCTGGTTAGCCCAGAGAACAGTAGGTCAATTCTTCAATCCCTTTCATAACAAAAGATGTTAAGAAATGTGAGTTCCCTTGCTAGACATTCAGCTCTAAAGGAGTAAAAGCAAGCACTGGTCAGCTCAGAATTATAATGTATCCTTGTTCTAACTGCAGGATGATATTCCAGTGAGCTAGCACCTCTAATCAGTGTAAATCCCATTACAAGCAAGACATGTACATACAAGATGTATGAATGAAATAATTTTGAAAGCAGGACTGTTACCATTTCAATTAACCAAATCAATTCAAAGATTTGTATGATTCCAACAGCTATATAATATCTGAAGTCCGAAGCTTAACTATATCATATTCCTGGAGTCTGCTATATATCTGATTCCTGGAGCTATATCTGATTCTAGGATCAACACAATTAATTAAGGGCCATTTGCCATTTTGGACATATGAATTTAACTTTCTAATATTTTAACAATGAAGAATTTCCAGATATCTACAGACTCCAGGTACTCTTCAAGAACTTGCAAATGCAATTGGATAGCACCAGATTACTAAAACAACATTCCAAAATTTGGTAGAAAGCTTCCCTGCAAAATATCTGCTAGTCCATGTTGTTTGGGTATACGAGCTATATCTGATTCCTGGAGCTATATATCTGTTTCCAGGAACTGTATCTAATTTCAGGACACATTGAAGCATCCCAGCCATCTCCAGGTACAGGTACCATATGCAGAGAGAACATAGTATTTTCACAGCTTTGTAAGAAGAATTTAAACTTGCATTGAATCCATCCACACCTGATCAATACAGTGTGCATACTGTCTCTGCAATAGCTGCAGAATATAGCCCTCCGCATGCCCACCATGTAGCCCTCCGTATACCCACCACTTAGCCCTCCGTATACCCACCACATAGCCCTCCGCATACCCACCATGTAGCCCTCCGTATACCCACCACGTAGCCCTCCGTATACCCACCACGTAGCCCTCCGTATACAAACCACGTAGCCCTCCGTATACCCACCACGTAACCCTCCGTATACCCACCACGTAGCCCTCCGTATACCCACCACGTAGCCCTCCTTATATCCTCCACGAGTAGGCGCTGACAGTGTCAGTCTTTACAGCAATTATTCAGCAATATAGCCCAGATCAGGCCTTCTTCCATTCCCTCCCCATCACCTCCCCCCTCCCTCTCCCTCTCCCTACTTCCATCCCCAGAACTCCTTTTTTTTTTCATTCTCCATAACTAGACGTTTTAGTATTGATTATTCTGGCCTGTTCATGTAGTAGGGATTATAGAACATATTCAAAACCTCACGTACACAGTGTTGAAAAAAAGATGGTCGGCTAGCCTAGTCGGCTGGATCTAAGTTGTTTTCTTTCATCTGATATGATTGTTCTTGTTTTCTTTGTTTCCTTTCTTGATCAACATGATTCAGTCTGATACTGGCGCTGTTATTAATATTAATTTATGTTAATGTTTATGATTTACTGTATTAAAGGGAGAGAAAAAAGAAAAGATTGCAGAATATTATACATAGATTCACGAAATTTTGTGTTTGACATAATTAGCGCTATTATTAATATTTATGATTTACTACATTACCTTAGTAAGAGAAAAATGGAAGGATTACATGTTCGAAGAATATTATGTGGACATAACACTTTTGACATAATTAAGACTATTTGATGTAATTAGGGCTGAGGGCACTAAACCAAGACAAAGGTCAAAGGTCAACCCTACAGGGAATACCGCCTAGATGGAAGTTGCTATGGTTATTAGGGGTTGGCTGTTGGTATGAGATTGGGGTGTTTCTTTGAAGTATAATAATTAATTATGTGAATTGTGGTGCTCACATGTTGTGAAAGATAGTTTTTCGTAACAATTGTAGTTTTCGTCACCATTGTAGAACACTGAAAACATTACATTCCGATTGAGAAGTATGGTACATTATTTTGGTCACCTTCATTGTTCTGGCTACTGATTCTAGAAGTTTTAGGAACAGTAATATTACATGTAGTTTAAATTTGAAACACTCAGGAACAATGAGGTTCTTTAAGAAAACCATGTTAAAATAATCTCAATAGGCTTCAATAGGCTATTATATATGTGCCATTATTACACATAGCAACCCACATAGACAAGTGAACAATGATTTATCATTTATTCTGTGACTGATTGTTCAACCGATTCTTTTAATGTTGGTGTAAACATATTTCTTTTGTTCCATGTGTCCAATAGATTGCTTTGTTCTTGTCTATTTGATACATATATGCACGAAGGTATACAATAGAGATGTTTCATAACATATATGCACGAAGGTATACAATAGAGATGTTTCAT
>JAUTBV010155514.1:0-10359 GCA_032361325.1 Lepetodrilus fucensis | reverse complement strand
GGAAGTGAGTGTTCTTTACATTTAACATGATACTTTAGATACATTCTTCAACAGTTCGTGCGTAGCTCGCTTCGAACCTTAATACCCTGAAAACCGGTAACTCGATGGTAATTGAAAACACTTGGAGAAACGAATAACTTATCTTAAATTATTAATGCTACATGTGTATGCCATACGTCATGCTTTGTGTAGATCGTGAGTACGATGTTGTAATTAACAGACACAAAACAATGAGCTGTCAAACGTCAAAAGGAGTGTCAATGTCAACATGGTCACATTATCAGAATAGCAATCTAGATTTAAGAAAGAATACTGTTTAAATCTGTATAACAAAGCAGTGCATTGATTGCATACGATCTTAGGTAGGCAATTTAACTCTATAGAAATATTGAAAACAAAATTGTCGGTGCATAAATCTGTGAAATCACTTAAAACATTGAAGCGAAGTAGAATGCCCAGACCACTTCAATATTGTTAACGTTCTTAGATTATCGATCATGTTGATCTGTTCGCTACACACGACTGAGTTAAGTTTAAATAGCTCCTGATGTGTGGATAGTTGTAAAATGTAACGCAGATATAAGTTAGACATTAAAGTTTTCGGGTTGAAATTTATCATCGCTCGTACCGTTCTCCATCGTGAATATAGAATTGTGGGTAAACACTATTTTCCTTCCCTTTCCGGTTTTTAAAGATATTACATCCATGCCACACATTCCATATTATCTGTTATACAAACCTAAAGTTTACATGAACATATGCATTTTGATTTTATTCGTACATGTTCTGAATAAGTGCATTAAAATATATACCTGTTACTGAGGTTAACTATATTACATTATCAACAGTTACATAAATAAATCGGTTAAAGGATACGATCTTAAATTAGTCGTTGGGTATATATTATTAATAATTAATGGCGCCAAATAGAAAGTACGGGAAATATGGCATTGCTATTTCCTAAAACAACAACACAACTAAGCGATTTGCAACAAGCATTGTCATGTATACAATGGTAAATAAAAGTCATGTCATATCGACTCATAAATTATAGCATATACCTGATTTTGTACAACCATCACAGCTAGACTAATATCTTCACACAAATAGTGATGGTCATCAGCTGTTCATGATCAAATGATCTTGGATTACTGTGAAAAGCTCAAATGCAGTCAAAGAATAACACATGATTTATATAATAGATCTGTCTAAAATAACTTATTGAACATATAAGTTGTGTCTTAACTTCAGTTTTGTGATTACAGAAATTTATTAGAGGATTACTAACAAAATATAATTCCTAAGCATACTGACAAAAAGTCTAAAGACGAGACTTCGGCACATGATAGCTGTGTAGTCAAACTAAGCAGTCCAACAATTATAGATCAGATTGGATAATAATATTGTTAGCTACATTACTACCCCTGCTCAATGGGTTTATGTCATTCTCTACACACTAGGGAGTATACAACATGTACAACTTATGCTGTCTTTCAAGTTGCTAGGTTATCGTTCATATGTCTATCGGGCCTTCCTATCTATCGGGTGTATATACGTACATTTGGTAGGAATAACCTGCATTTTTAATGTAAAAGAATGTGTAACGGCTTGATATACCCCACTAACGGGTGGATAAGACGATCGTCGGATGTATAAGAATCTGACAGTGGGCAGGAAACAGGGCTCTAGACTAACATTCTGAGTAGGTTGCCCGTAGTGCAATTTAACTTGCCCCTGTACGTCGGGCATACCTTAGTCCAGAGCCCTGGGGAAAGGCCTTGTCACAGCTGGTCATTACGACAGTTGCATTTAATGTATTATCGTTTATTGGTGTTAGTCATATTCCTATAGGCATGATAGGCCACTTGTGAGTGTCCAAGTAGTCAGGTAGTTGTACATTACATTAAAGTTACATTAACAGAGCTCTAGACTAACATTTTGAGTTACTTGCCCGCAGAGCAAGTCAGGGCAAGTTGCAATGGCACCAAAGGTGCTAAATGTTAAAAAGTAGGTTGCCCGCAGTACAATTTAACTTGCCCCTGTACGTCGGGCATATGTTAGTCCAGAGCCCTGCATTGTGAAAATACAGCTAACTTTCCTGTGTTTCTGTTATTTACTTTCAGCAATATACACAGTCCCACTGTCTGTACACTAGGTGCTTGTGAACATCTCTTTTGTAGGTAAGTTTACTTTTGATGATAGGCCATGTAATATGATGTACCGTATATCATGTATATAAACATGATATTAGATTTTTTTAAAGTTATGCAATGCATCTGTTGAATAGTAATACATGTGGATGAAAATACATGTCTACGAGTAGTAGAGTAGACATTGATGGACATTTTGCAATCAATTATTTCCTTTTTGCAATGATGGTCTTACAACATGTTCAAAAATAAAAATATATTGGAAATATTGAAGTGTTACACCGCTCTGTTTGTACACAGATTGCCAGGCGTTGCATGTAATTATTAGTGTATGGGCTTTCTGATTATTGCAGGGACTGTTGCAAGACGTTTGTGGGTACGTGTTGTCCGCTGTGTAACATCCCCAGCCACGTGAAGGATGCAGAGGTCAACCAGCAGCTCTCCAACCTGGCCAGTCTGTGTCAGGAGCTTGGCCGCATCCTCGCTTGTCAGGGGGAGTATGATGTCACAGCCGGTGCAGATGGTAAGCAGTGGATACTATTGGTCCAATACTTTGTAATGGAGATGTTATGCTGGTTTATTCAGATTGAGGTTAGATTTGAAGCTTAATACAATGCCTATTAAGAAAATGATTTAAAATAATAATAGTAATAATAATAATGTGTATTAACCTTCTCCTTGCTGAATAAAATCAAAGTGTTCTATTTCTGCATGTGATCGGGCAATTTAAGTGGCCTTCAGCAGGGAGAGGGTTAATACAGTATGTCGGAAGGGTGCTAGACTGCATGCACAAGGTGTGTGCTCAAAGGGCTACGCTATTTCATATACCAGTACATGTATTATTTCAACTTCACTATATTCACTTTAATAAGTTTAATATACCGGGTAATAATATCGACATGATCAAGAACATCACATTTATATGTTCATGTTGCTATTTTGATTGTAAACTGTAAATATAGAACCTGATCATGCAACGTTCTGAAAATTCCAGATATCCATCTCCAGTCTAACCAGACTCCTCCAACCATAAAGAGTCCCAGAGATCATAGACTAGACTTGGGCACATGCTCCCCAGTGACAAAACCTGCTTCTAACAGAAAGCGATCCGAACATAATGGAAATCTCAGTAAGACGGCATCTGGACCTGCCACGTGCAAACTTTCACCTGTGAACAGGAAGTCACGAGTAAGCGACGAGGTGGATGATGGATGCGATGACCATACCTCGAGGAAAGCACGTGGCCGAGCATCAAGGAAAGATACGTCAGACAGGTCGGCCGTGCCAGGACTTTGCAAGAAATATACAGGAAGTAAACGTAATGTCATCCGAAGCAGGTCCAGAGGTCAAAGAAAAACATCCAGAGATGCAATGGGCGGTGAAGATGGAGCTCCCACCACGATGACACATCTCTGTGATGACTGGTCTGAGGAGAAAGGAGAAGAGGATGAGAGTTGTGAGGACAGTGATGTGACAAGAGGTCGTGAAGCTAGGAACAAGAGTGACAATGGTCGACTTCAGTCCAGGGTACGAAGCTCAGGCAGACACACTAAAAAGTCTGAGAATCAGTCAACAATGACTCAATTCTTTGAATATAATGATGATGAGCTGCCGTTGTTGGATTTGGGAGACGAAAGTGCAAATAAGGCCCCGGTATCAAAGCAAAAGACACCGGTATCGAAGCAAAAGACATCGGTCCCTCGGACGAGACGAAGATCGAGATCGGAATCGAATACTCCCGGAGGAAGGACCACAAGAGTGAGGTCCAGAGATGCGGGAATGAGGTCTAAAGATGCTGGAATGAGGTCCAGAGATGCTGGAATGAGGTCCAGAGATGCTGGAATGAGGTCCAGAGATGCCGGAATGAGGTCCAGAGATGCTGGAAAGAGGTCTAAAGATGCTGGAATGGGGTCAGGAGATGCCGGAATGAGGTCCAGAGATGCCGGACCTCCACAGGATTCCGCTACTTCTGGAGGTCTGTCCACACCCAGAGATGGCAGGAAGCGGGCGTGTAGCCAGAAGGGTAAACTCCCCACTACTGAGGTGGTACCTGTGATCCACGATAGTCCACCTAAGAGGGGCAGGAAGAGTCTGGAAGGACATACGAGAGAATCTCCTCTTGCCAAGAAAAATGCTCGAGGAGAGACACCATTGCATGTAGCAGCTATCAAGGTTGGTATCTTGCAGAAATACCTTAACATTATTATTTGAAATTTCAATAACTAAAATGAAATTCAGTTCATTTACTGAATTGTTTACCAAAGGGTTGACATTTTTAAAGTTCAATTGTTTATAGTTGCTTTACGTGTAATTTCAGGGAGATGTCAACAGAGTGATGTCCCTTCTTAAGTCTGGAGCCAGCACCAACGTTCGAGACAACGCAGGATGGACTCCATTGGTAAGAAACGTTTAAATTAGTAAACTGATAACTATTCCTAAATCAATTAGATTCTATGGCTGTGGAATTTTTTAACTTGTTTGATTATCATGTAGTCTTCAGCGATCTTTAACAGGGATTAAAATTAACACTATAGTCTTCTAGCCCGGGCCATTTCTCACCAATGCTAAAGGTATCCTAAGGACTAGTAGAAATTCATAAAATTTTAAAGTTTAAAAGCCCGAATAGTAATACAAAGTAGCAAATAACAAATGTTATAAATTGCTACTAGCCCTTAGGATACCTTTAGCATTTGGAGACATGGCCCGGACTGGTGTTAATCTTGGGAGTCCAACCTATGAAGTGCTTATGATTGTGAAGTATTAACTAAACAAATTGTGTTTTAAATTCCAGCACGAGTGTTGTAATCATGGCCACACTGGTATCGTAGAACTGCTGCTGAGCCACGGTGCCCAGATCAACATCCCAGGCCTGGATAACGACACTCCGCTCCACGATGCCGTGGCTAACTACAGACTAGACGTGGTCAAGTTGCTGGTCGCCAGAGGAGCATCACTTTCTGCCAGGTGCAAGTTTTTCTTTGGAAAATGACAAGTAGTCACTGCCAGATCATTGAAAATACTGTGTAAAACAAGCTGAAAATCATTGAAAATACTGGGTAAAACAAGCTGAAAATCGTTGAAAATACTGGGTAAAACAAGCTGAAAATCGTTGAAAATACTGGGTAAAACAAGCTGAAAATTGTTGAAAATACTGAGTAAAACAAGCTAAAAATCGTTGAAAATACTGGGTAAAACAAGCTGAAAATCGTTGAAAATACTGGGTAAAACAAACTGAAAATCGTTGAAAATACTGAGTAAAACAAGCTGAAAATCGTCCATATTAATGGAACATTTTCAAAGAATTTTAACTTTTATTTTCAGGAACATTCATGGAAAGACGCCTTTAAACCTTGCCAAAACAGAAGAAATGAGAAATACGCTGAACACACCAGTTATTTCGGACCTCGCAAATGTGACCGATGTTTCCATGGTAATGGTCAACTTTTATCAACGAGTGCAATAAATTTAAGCCATAAAAATATATCAACACTTAGAAATGGATATTCTACATCTTATAATGTATTTGATAGTTCATTACATATAAATTTACAAACCAACACTTTGTTTTCAGTCTGAATGTGAAGAGGAGTTTCAAGTTCTCTGCTTTCTGGGCACGGCCTTATCCCGAGATCAAGGCCTAGTTCTACAGAAGTGTGCATCTATACTGCATGCTAAAGTGGTGGACACTTTCTCACATGAAGGTAACATCTTAAATTTTAATATGTAACTATTTTACAAATTATTAGGCATGAGAATAGAATATTATTGAAACATCATTCCACTGCATTTAGGAATAATTAATTCCTGGTTCAACCAACAGGCAAGACAGTCCTGACTATATTGTATACATAGTTGTGTATTGGGGGAGGTAAGATTCCCGCTGATGCTTTGTAAAGCAACACATCACTTTGTTATTTAAATTGACGTTTAACTTGTCTTCATAATCATGATAATAGCCGTCACCTATGGGTGAAAGATTCCCACTGTGATGTAAAGCAATAATTCATTCATTCATTCATGATAATACCTTCCTCTTGTTTCAGTTTCACACGTGATCACAGCTTGTAACTACGAAGGCCAGTGTCCACGAACTCTCAAGTATCTCAACGCTGTGTTGGCAGGGAAGTGGGTCGTATCATGTGAATGTAAGTACATATGATTGTCATGTTAAATTTGATCTTTCAGTTTGAAACGTTAATATTGTAGTGGTTAATTGGTTGTTGCTGTACCGAATCGTTAGCGTAACAGAACATAACAAATTAAATATCGGCTCATAGCTATGCTGGCTCGATAAGAGAATGTTAATATCTCTCTGAAATCGTCTAATACTGTAAATCATGAAATTAATGCGAGCAGAATATTAATGCGAAAAATGTAAGACTGATGAATAAACATGAATGGAGACATGGCCATTTTATTGGTGTCGCATTTATGTCTACAATCTAGAGGTCGCATTAAATTAGTGACACATTAATTTCATGATTTACAGTATGTATCTTTCACAATAAATGTATAGAATAATATCCGACGTTGAATTATCACACTCGGCCATGCCTAGTCATACTGGTTGTTCTCCAGGGCTGGACCTGTGTATAGAGTACAAGCAGAAGGTTTGTGAGGAGGCGTTCCAAGTACCAGGCTCCAGTACCAACCCCGACTCCCAGGCCGCCAGCAGAGGGCGCCACAACAGGAGGCAACAGGTCAGTTAGCAATGCAGATGTTTGTTCCATCAAACTCGATCCATTTCATACACTATTTCGATAGTGGATGATTTATTCTTGATCCTCGGTTTCCAAATCGGTAGTTATTCCACAGAACAATCGTAACACTACAAGATTAGTAACTGCGAATATATAAGAGTTGCAATCGTCATAAAGCTACAGAAGTTTTGAGGAACAGGACCCCCGATGTTTTTTGCAATTGTAAGTAGTTCTAGATCAAATTTAATTCGTCAAACAAGTGCGGCTGTATGACAAATTGCATTTTAGTATCTATCTCGGCTAAATGTGTGTGACAATGTTTTCTACGTAATATTTGTATTCTCTGTTCCAGCTGCCCGGGCTGTTTGACGGTTGTCAGTTCTACTTCCACGGAACTTTCAACAGTCCGACTCCCGAGAAAGAAGAGCTCCAGAGTCTCGTGAAATGTGGTAGTGGCATTATTCTCTCCAGAGAGCCCAAACTTCACAACATCGACGACTATGCAACCACTGTGCCGTACCACGCAGACGATGACAGCAAACTGAAGGACAATGGCGTGTTTATAATACACGACAACAAGGCGTGGTACCCAGAAGTCCTGTCCAGTCGCTTGTGTGTTCTGCCCGCTGCGTGGATAATGAACTGCATTGCATCGTTCAGGATCCTCGACCCGCCACAGAAAAAATGAGAGTTGATGAGAATTGTATGTCTAACAACATGTGCCATTACTCGGTGCTATGGAAAATGTATCCCTGAAAATATGTATATTTCTATATTAAATGCAGTATAAATAAATAATATAACTAATTATGGTGTACTGTTTTCATATTGATTGATAACTGCAGCAGCTCTTATGCCACTTAGTTTTCAATTTTTATGAGTCCCGGGGATGCATGGTGATATAATTTTCGCATCCCGAGTTAGAAAAAGGGAGTCCTATGCATTTCAATCTTTTTAATAAACTGCGTCCAGGAGGATGCGTAGCAGAATATTAATGCGTCCAAACTTGCATTTTTTGTGTATAGGATGCAGGATTGCGCGTTCGGAGAAACCCTGCTTATACCATTAATATGATGTACAAACACAATGAAAAATATAATATAATTTATTACAGACTTTGAAAGGAATATCTTGTGTCTATTGTTTTTATGTTCTGGTTGACATCTGCTGATCACTCATGCCAGTTAAATGCAAATATTTGTTGCAGAAGCGAGCACTTGGAACACTGTCCTTGGCATTCTTCTGCACAACGCAGCTATCACATTTGACTTTAAAACTGACTTCCCGTTTTTCATAAATACAGATTATACAGGTATCAATATTTGTCATTGAAACATCTTGTTCTTAAATCTGCTGCACATAATAGTTGTACATTCTGGTGTCACAATTTGTTCATGTCAATGTCAAACACTTTCACAGCGTAATCCAGTCCACAGCTTGCTAACTGCAACCAGTTTGCAGAACTGGTTTGAGATTCTGAGATTCCAGCTTTGCCGGTTTTGGGACGGAATCGTAGTCTCTTGACAGCCAGATGATGAGCCATTCTGTACTCGTTAAGGAATGATCAGCACTAATGAATGATTCTAAATTAAAATGATGATCAATGACAAAAGTTACCCATATGCTGCTAAATGTGGATATGTTGTAACAAAGTACTGAATGCCAGACAATTATTATTTATAACTCCATTTGATGCAAAGAGGATGAGCTGCTCTGACCTGCGTTTCACAAAAGTGGTGTATATTTACGCCAGACATAAATCAGGATGCAAAAAAAGCACAGAGTTATACATGTAACTCTGTGCTTTATGTCCTGATGTCCGGCGTAAATTATACACCACTTTCGTGAAACGCAGGCCTGAAGTGAGTGAATATAGAGTTCTAGCAGTGGAAGGATACGTATGTGACAGCTTGATGTAGCAGTTCCAGACCGCGTCTTGTTGACACCAGCTGTACAGCACGATCTGTCCAGTCTCTAGTCCCAGGGCAACCAGATACCTGCAGAGAAACACCATCAGCATCATCAACACCGTCACAGATCAGCATCAAGTGTGTACCTCTGTCCTTTTTCAAATGCTATCAAGCACATGAATCAGGTCCCAAGATTACAACATGTTTTTTAGTAAGATTTCATGCCAAGCTCAAAATCTTGAATTCATGAAATCGTATTAAAAAATGTTAGTTTAATATCACGGCCAGAACGACTTAATAACAGTTACGAGAGATTAAATAGTCAAATGATTTAGTACAGTAGTTGTGACTACAGCTTTGAAGATGTGCATGTGATCATAGTGATGAGCTAAATATTTCTGTTTGAATTGGGGCCTCGTCACTTAAATATTGATATGATCTTGAAAATGGCACAAACCATATGGTACAATAACGATACATGCACTGGTACTTACTTCTCCCTCACTAGACATGGTGCGACATCAACGGCCGTGACGGCACTGGTCAAGTCTAGAGAGGACACTGGCTTAGGTGGAGAGCCATCTCCTGAACTGGACACATTGCTCGTTGACCACAACATGGCCTGAAGAAAGTACAGTAGTTACATGAGATAACATCTTGACCAATGCATCTGCTGGACATAAGCTACATAACATCCTATATACAGGGATAATCAGATTTCATACCGAGAGATATTGTACTGGCTTACTCCGCACCAATGTTTCAATGACTATCTTCACAGCTGACTGATATGAGACTGCCCTCTCTGAAATAAAATGTCAGACTGCCCTCTATATAAACTGAAATGTCACACTGCCCTCTATAAACTGAAGTGCCAAACTGCGCTCAATAAACTGAAATGTCACACTGCCCTCTATAAACTAAAATGATATGAGACTGCCCTCTCTGAAATAAAATGTCAGACTGCCCTCTATAAAATGAAATGTCGACTGCCCTCTATAAACTGAAACGTCACACTGCCCTCTATAAACTGAAATGTCACACTGCCCTCTACAAACTGAATACCTTCTTGTCTCTAGACACGGTCAGGAAGTAGAGGTCATCGTGTGTCCAGCTACATGCCCAGATGATGCGGGAATGTGGAGTTGTCTTCTTGTCCACCCCACTTGCCTTCACCCAACTGTCTCCTGTAATCCAAGGACCATCCAGCTAGATACTCACAAATATTAGTCATGTATACAAAGGGACGCTATTAAGAATATATTCACTCTTCTGACATATATTTAACGTAGTAAAGGTTATATCAGGTATGGACATTTTCCAGATCAGTGGAAATCTGCAGATTTATTCATCCAGAGGTCGATTTCGATGCCCTGCAGACCACAGACATGTTTTCAGCTAAAATCACTATTGTCTGTTGCCATGCATTTACTATATATTAGATTGATTCATTTATAAATTGGTATAAAAGTTTAACCATGTTTCCTGAAGAGCGTCCAGGTTCGGTCTCGAGACACGGTCAGCAGGAACTTTCCATCGTGTGAGAATGCCATCTGTGTGACTGTCAGAGTGGCTCCCTCTAGTGAGCAGATCTGCTTC
>JAUTBV010155503.1:0-10361 GCA_032361325.1 Lepetodrilus fucensis | reverse complement strand
TGTATGTATCCCATTTAAATTCGTCATCTCTATTTCATGTGCAAATCCCTACACACCATTATGAATTATACCTTGATATACTACAACCAAATATGTATCGAAATATATTTTTATTTAGAACTAGCAACCATTTCTTACCTATAGAGACCGAAAGATGGTAAAATATCCCTCACCATGAAAGAATTGTAGACTGTGTAATGTGTACGATATATGTGATGAATTTAATTGTATTTGAAGATGTCCATCCTTTAACGAAAATATGTCACAAAGTACTATTATAATTGTCCTAATATTCTTACATTTCGTGAATTGCCAGTCTACTAAGAAAAGTGTCCTCCTTCTGTACAATTATTAATGATACTTCAAACTGTAATAATGCCTTTACTTCATTGTATAGTTATACCTATGTCATGACTCCTCCTGTAAACCTCCCATGCTGTTGTAAACTCACAGCCACAGAGTGAATATAATTCTGTTCAGTTCAGTCGTCGCGAAATTCGCCTCCGATGTACAAGGACTTTCACGCGTAACCATTTATGTTGTCCTTTGGATGTTGTCCATGATAACACAGCGATGTGCCAATCTGTTTGTTTTATGATTGGAGGATAACGTTCAATACGGTAAGATCCAGTAACCAGGGCTGTTACAGATTGCATGCACACAAAGAATGAAAACACTGTATTCCACTATTCAAATGAGGTTTTGGCCTCAATCATAATAAATACGATTGCGTTCTTGAACCAAGGTGGCAGCACAATGCACCCCCCCCCCCATATACACACACACATTAGTGATGCCCCACCCACCTCTTCATTACCCGCACCACCACCACAACCACAACCACCCCTGCTTTCTGCTCTGCTTTTATCACTGTGTATGCAACTGAAGCTGACGTACACATGGATACACACAACAATACATCACAGTATCTCCAACCACAAGTGTGTGCAATAGTGTCCTATATACACTGTTCTCACTATTCTATGCACACGTAATGTTTGCGTTTATAGTATCATCCGATACCCACTTTTCGGACTGATAAGCGTAGATTGCATATATCGTAAAATATACAAAGCGAAACTTCAAATTGTTGTTCTTACCTTATGCAATTAAAGGCATCGGTAACACGCATGGCTATCATTAGATAGCGTTTCAACATACTCTAGCTAAAATTAAGCTAACTTGTCAACTTGGGACTCTTGATGACGTCAGATCTCTATGTAAATGTCATTTGAACGTTATTAATCAGTTTAGGATTTAGTTTCCAACAGTTTCTGGGTAATATATCATCTAGTATTATAATGAAATATGAGCGTGTTCAATTTACGGAAGGTAATATATTTATTAAATTAATATGCTTGGAATGAATCCATCATTAATGACTGACAGTTAATGATATATTGCAACTGATGATGCTTCATGTAGATAGTAAATATAGTAGCATAGCTATGCTAATAGGGGAACATGATTTATGATTTAAAGACTTCAAGCACAGCGATATAACTCTTTATTTTAATGGGAAGAGAGATAATGAACGTTTGTACTACATGTATATATATATGTATGTGTGTGAGAGAGAGAGAGAGAGAGAGAGAGAGGGAGAGAGAGAGAGAGAAAGAGAGAGGAGAGAAAGATAGAGTGATAACTAAATTGCCACTCTACAGACAGTCTATCCTTGAAACACTGACCATTATGAGTAGGCCTACACTAATACTCGGTCAAATAATTTTACAGAGATTCAGTGTAGTCATAATGCCCGGTGTTTCGAGGGTGATCATGGTCGAGTCAGAAAGGAAATGGGTTTAAAACCCGGGACCTTTTACTCCGAAGTTCACCTCCCTACCATCTGTCCCTGGGAGATACTGAAGTGTACTAGCAAAAGCTAGAGGGACCAATGTTCCAATTGGCCGTTCTACCATTGCGCTACCACCCGCCCCCTACTGAAATGTAGTAGAAAAAGATAGATGGACCAATATGAATATAAATAGTGTTCTCGTCATTGTCATAATTGTACTATTTTATCTAAATCAGCTATTTGGACATTGACGTATAAGTTTTGCTCCATAGGCGAGATTCTAATTGAGAATGGCATCTTTAAAACATGTTCGTAGTCATGTTGAATAGTTAGAATTAGTGTATATTGTATATATTTGTATCATGGTTAGCATATCTTGGTTTACTATTCAATGGATACCAACTACAGCCAGTATCGGCTTTTGTGGCGCCATGAATCATGTAATATTTGCAACCAATTCAAAGTGGGTGTACACTTGATGGATAGCCTAGTTATTAGACTTGGGTCAAGAGAAACTAAAACAAAGTAACCTAGTAGTACAGTTTCTCTACACCAATATAATTAAGTAATACGAAGAGCGTGTTTACCTACAACTAGTAATTACACTAAGCGATGGCTATACGTATCTGTGGTTATTGATGAATGGTACGTCTCGTTACATACTGTTTTTGATTTCATGAATAAACATCGTAATTGACAATAGACAAGACAGTGAGTAATGCGTGTATACCGAATGGTTGATGCAATGGCGAAAAGCTGTATCTGTTATATACGCCGGTTTGCCATTTAACTCCTAAGGGAATTGGACATGAAAGCTGATGTGGCGCCTGACATGAAACACCAATGACTTACGAGGTGTAATGAAGATAAACCGCATGAAAAGTTTGTCTAGTCGCCGTCCAAGCTTATAAGCGCATCATTTTTAACAAAAACGCCTCACCGGAAGTGCGAGAGGAGACAGTCTTTTACGCGCCACTTACACCGCGACAAGGGCTGAGGTCACGTGCTTCTCGCTTCCTGTTGTGACTCTACCTATAAAGCGTGAAATAGGATTGCGGCTTACAGACCATGCTCAGGTTAACTATTTTGATGGTCCTTTGGTAAAATGGCCGATACTAGACGTAAGTATACGCGGTTTCCTGTTGCTTATTCCTCCTGGGGATACTTTTCTAAAAGGAATATTATTTTCGGATTCACGTTTCTGAGCGCGGAGGTGTTGTCATAGCCTAATGACGCACGGAACATGGATAATAAGAGATGATACATGCAATTAAAGCTTACATAATATATTTACGTATGTCATCATTTATTGCAGACCAAAGTGGAACATAAAGTACCATTAATAATACACATATAATAATATGGAATCATATTAAATAACTATTTTGTGGTATTATATTTAAATAGCAATCTAATTAATATCCGGTAAGAAGCAACCATTCCTTTGACGTTTGGACTGTCGCTCAGCGAAAGACATTCGTTAACTGTACGAAGATCAAAAGCTTAATTATATATGATTTTAATTTTAGATCGAGTTTGCAATTGTTAATATGAATTTCCTAAAATTAATTAATATCACAATATCATGTGAAACGTTTGTATCCATCTTAGACTATAGATCTACGTAATATCAAGATTTGAACACATTCCATCCAATGTATATTAACCGGATATCCGCTACACTAATTACCGATTTCCTTAACGGATACTTCCGGCGGTTTGTAGATATCCATTGGTACGATCTATTGATCGTAGTTTACAGTTATTTGGTCGCGATAAATTACTTTAAACTTTAAAACACGGGTCCAAATTTGATGCATTCATTGTCCAGAATGTTACTTTAATTCGATGAATCTTCTTCTACGTCGACTCAGCGGATAATTGGCCGTCATAATACACCATGGTTGGTCTCAATAGCAGACACAGTTATTAATGGATAACCTATCGGGGTTTGAAATCGATATATATGTGATAGGGATGTGTTTTCGACGAATATTTGTCTCCAGTAAAACAAGGATAATTGTCCTTATCATAATACAAATTATTAATGTATAACTAATTTCCTGAGTGTCATCGTCACGTGTGAAAATGACACATACAAGGGCTAACTTAACTTACCTAACAGTCAATCTAATGAATACAGCAAATTGCCTCGTCTGTCAGAGTGAATCAGAATATATCCGCATTTCTACACACAGATAATTAAAGACAAACTATTCTAACTGTTAACCAACGATTATATTTACCTAAGGCCATAGTTATTTGAGTCTCTGTTTTACGGATCCATCGACCCGCCTTTTTTTCAAATTTGGAATATAAAACTAATTGTTTGTTTTATATTTCGCTGACAGTGTACTAGCCTTTAGAACATTGTGATAATACATATACTAGTGATAGAACCAGTCGTTTAAACCATAATTGAACATGAATAAAGGACTATATGCAACGGTCGACCCAAACTTGAAGCCAATCTGATTGCTTACCGCTAAACACGGCTTACAAACGTCCACTTTATAGCAATTTCTGCTATTGACAAGGATACCTTGAACATAATTGTACATTCAACTCTGAACAACTTATATGTGTACTTGTGTTGATAACAATTATTGACAATTATATCGATAAATTATACTATTTTGTTTCTCTCAACCGACCATTAATAATCTCCAATAATTAGTATTATTACATTGGACTAAACCGATGGCTAAAATATCAACTTAAATGTATTGTGTTTCAATCGACCGAGATCACAGAAATATCCGTAAACCACTGATTCAAATAACTATGGCCTAACTGTGTTTCATCACAAGGAGTATACTTGATGCCAGACGAAAGTAAATCGACATTGCGTGACGGAGTAAGTTTCTATAATTGTTACAAAAGTATTCCTCTGTGTCTCATTACATCGGCTGTGTATTGGAATTCCCTCTAATAAGTGCTCGTTTTCCTTAAAGATATATTATCTAATCGAGCGATAGTTGTGTATGTCTTTTGTACAATTTGCTAAGTGGAATTGGGTTTGTTCGCATCTACAAACGTAAGAATTGATTTGTTTTATATTTCAAATGTCTTTATGCTTTATTCTAAGTCTACTATTTACACTTTTATTTTTTACTTTATTTTAATTGTATTTTAAGGTAGGGGGTGTGAGATGGGGAGAAACTATACTTAATCCTCTATTGTTTCATCATCTATTCTATTATCTGTCCTTGTCTGTGCGAGCACAGTGATGTAATCCCCTAGACATACGAGCATGAACATAACAGTTAACATGATGAATATGACATGTTAAATAGTATTAGGATATGTTTCCACTACGCAATACAAATATTCACTACTACTATTATTATTATTATTATTATTATTATTATTATTATTATTATTATTAATTATTATTATTATTATTATTATTATTATTACTAAATATATCAAAGAAAAAGTGAGTACAAACATAAGTGAGTTAATAAATGTATTGATGGTAAATATAGTGAATAGTATGTAATTGAATTGAAATGTGTATTTATAGATTTTGAAATATATGTTTTAAATCAGATAATTATGTTGTTATATTAGGTTCATTATTCTTTTAATGCATGTGTTTGTAATAAGTTAACTATTTATGTAAGTATTTAGTTCTAGGAGTTGAAAATGCTTGACAGTTAACCAAGTTACTAGTAGTGAAAATGTTAACTGCTAGCTTTGGAACACATGTTAATTCCTGTTGTGCATACGTGATAATCTAAATACTAGAAGATTAAACATTATACGTAATATTTAAAGTAATAATATTATATTCCACATTTATTTGATAAATTGCGGTTGTACAATAATTGCATATGTAGTATTTATATACTTCTCAATGACATAGTTGGTAACAGGAGAAGAACTTCAAGAAACAATGCAATACCTACCGTAACGCATTGCTTTGAATCTTATTTATAGTTCAAAGGGAATGTAAGTAGTTATCTACAACTCGTATTACAAAGTCGCTTGATTGTGAAAATAAAAGTAATTTAATTCATTTGAAATGTATCACAGTTTGAGATCGACTGACTTCAGAGAGTCTAATACATCGTATGTAGAGGAATTGATGAGATATAAAAGACAAATCGAATTGGAGACGAGTTTAAGATACCAATTAATGACTCTGAGTCTTGCAAGAAAATAGATTTCCACGGACAACGACAGGTTTGCGATTGACTAAGATTACGCGATCAATTTCAATGTATATGCAGTTTCTTACGGATGCAAGGCGACTGGAATCTGACTAGAACCATTTTCTTGGTCTTAGATATGAATGCATTTGCATTATATATATATGCCATGACCGGTATGTTGCTAGCCCCACTGTCATGGTCTCACTGGATGTGAGTGCAGAACATGCAGTCATCATCCTTGGTCTTGTCAGTACCAGTCGGTGCTCGCATGTTTACTGCAACATTCATTGCTACGGATGTTGCGGTTTCCTCCTGCCATAAACTGACAAGCAAGAGTCATGATAGTGGTGGGGGAAGTGGGGGAGTGGGGGGGGGGGGGGAGTTGAGGGGGTTTGGGGGAGGCATATTCCTAGATCGAAAGATCTTCAGAGAAAATCATATATATCGGCTTATATACACATGCTAGCCAACTGTTTTGGCCTAGGTGCACTCAAAACGCACTTTCTCCACCGTACGCCGAAAGAGTTATTATTAATAATAAGAGTTCTGCACCTAAAGGTCACCAGAGAACAGTTTCTTACTTGTTTAATTAAATCGCTAAACGGTAACCCTTCAATTTGACAATTACATGCATGATATCATATCCGCTGAACTACGTGATAATTAACGTAAATATTACTGCCACGTAAACAAAAATTCATAATATTATATAAATTTGAAAAATATGTTTTAAATCAGATACTATTTTTAGGTTCATTATTATTTTTATGATTTTTTTTTTTTTAAATAAGTTAAGTATGAGTTCTGCACCTAATAATCACCAGATAAACTTATCTTACTTGTTTAATTAATTCGATAAAAGGTAACCCCCTCAATTACCGTTAAGTAGCGTAAATATTACTGCCCTAAAAATGAAAAGAGAAAGTCGTATTAAGCGCATCATGAATGTGTACTGTATGTAAACACATTAATGACACGTCGATGGTCTGCTGGACTAGACACTGGAACAACTCTTCAGGGCATCTCATGTGGCCTTCAACATGAAGAGGGTTAATCAACAGTAAAAAAAAGTGTGATCTTAAGAAAATGCAATTTGGAGGAATTTATTTGCTAAGAAACATCGAGTAAGAAAGATTTTTCAAATCAATCTTAGGGATTTCGACTTCATTCAATGAAACGTTTTCTTAATTAAGATTGTTTAATGTCTATTTGTGTGTGTGTGTGTGTGTGTGTGTGTGTGTGTGTGTGAGTGTGTGCGTGCGTGTGTGTGTGTGTGCGTGTGTGTGCATGTGCGTGCGTAATTAAAACTACATCTACTACCAATAGCTATTACAATAGATATTACATTTTAACCTGAGCGCAATAGGATAATCATTAAACCATTACGTTTAGAAAACAGTTGAAAAATGTAAAGCCACTATTACTCTATTACTCAAGGACTGATCACTTCTGTATGTCGCTGTGAAGAGAATACCACAGCGATGAATGTAACTTCCGGTAATATAGCGAATCCCATTAGACAACCCATTAGTAGTAGTAGTAGTAGTAGTAGTAGTAGTAGTAGTAGTAGTAGTAGTAGTAGTAGTAGTAGTAGTAGTAGTGGTTGTGGTGTAGTTGTAGTAATACATATACAATACAATTTTACTAATTATAACAATAACATTTGGTGTGGCACCGTTGGTAATGGTAAGCCTGATCATGATGGGGGTTATTGTCATTGTTCATAGTGCACTATGTTATGGCAATACATAAATACATAACTCTAAATATAACTATATATGCAGAGACAACTATACATATGTACCGTACATGCATGTATACACACACGCACCCACCCACCATGAAATCTTCGTATTACGTGGTTGGCTTCACCTAACACTAATCAATGTCGGATATGACACTAATGACAGTGTATTCATTTAGTGTTCACTGTATTGTGTTCCTAGGTGTTCAATGCAACCAGAAAAACCCCTGTATTGTATAGGTCCGTTGCGGTAATCCCCTCAACCGTAGATACGATTGTTGTATATGCGTAGAGGGACGGACGGAGATGTGTGGCGTTTAGCGGGCATTAGCACTTGGCTCTCAAGTCTTCTCATGCGTTGTATGTAACAGCGTGTTGAAGTGCCATTAGAGGTAGTCTTAGACCCTGTTAAGAAGCCCGTTGAACTCGAGGTGCAAACCACCCGACACGAGAGTCTTGGGTAGGTTGCCTCTATACCCGGTGTATCCCCTTTTTTGTTGTCTGCTAACACCAATAAGAAGCAAAGTGCGTATCAGGTAGCGTCGCATATACAAGAGACAGGTCCAGGCATTTGACGGTGAAGTTAAAGGTAGAATTGATTTATTGAAGTCCACCGACTTGTCAAGGTTAATACCTCGCAACCTAGGGTAACCTTTGTAATGGCTTATGTTTCTAAATATGTGTTTCGTCGCAATTCTTCTTCTATGTACCGGTATAAGTCAGGGTGATATCATCTCCACCTCTTTCTTCTTCCAAGTCTACGTGCTTTATTGCTTTGGAAGCGCTCCGGTATTATTGTATATACGTAGCCATTCCTTGTTCTTACAGGGAAATGACAAGCCTCGAGGACAGAGGTTAAAAGTTAAGAAAATGTGTATTGTGTCTGGGGTTGTAATAAAAATGGCAGTGCTATTTTAAAATTCATTTCCCAGGGCTTTCATGAAATTGATCTTACCAATTTGTGGGTGGCATGCACTCTTATGGAAGTATATAGGTTACCTCTTTAAAAAACATATTTGGATAATGTTCACTGCCTTCATTCCTTTAAACGATTAACCTTCTCGAACTCAAGTCCCTGTACGATCGTACAGACTATAGACAGAACTATGTGTGTGAGGGCAGAACACCTACATCCGCACTATGTGTGCTTTTGTGCACGTTCCAAACTGTGCACGTTTTTCTTTTAGTAAATTGACAAATATAATCACATGTTATTTATAACAAACGCCTGTTGTAATCGTGGTGTGGTATATGTACTGTGAACCTTTAGAAAATGTCAATATGTTAGTGATACTTCAATATGTTTTTAATTTCGTATGTTAACATAGTATTGTTACGACACACACAAACCACAGGCAGAGTACTTTGAATAAGTATAATAAAATATTATACCATCTATCTGTATAGTAATGAGTCTCTTACTATATAGATATAAATGGTATACTATTTTATCATTGTTAGTTAAAGTCCTGTGCACAAACACACGTCATATACTGACGTCGAAATTACCATCCGTTTTATTCGGAGATTTACTCCATATTATTTTGACTTGAATTGGACCCATGGGAGGCTACATAGTAGGCATACAGAGCCAACTGCTATCAGGAGACTCAATTACGTTGAAAATACCAAATCTCCGCGAAACCAGACAAAATGGTGCTCGTAATGATAACTGCTAGATTCCCTTCGAATTCTGAACATACACAACAAAACATAAGAAAAAAACAAATCTGTATTAATTTAATCCATCTGAAACCCTATATATATATATATATATATATACGACCGTCCCATCTTGATAGCAGACAGTATTGTGTTTAGACATAATTAAGCAAGACTGATTGTAGACATATTTGTAGAGCATTCAAGATATAGGCCTAGCCGCACGCCAGACAATGTTAGTATTGCCATACCTTTCTAGAAATAACTACAAATATATGGCCATAGACTGCTTTGGACTTAACTTGGACTTGCCTGCATACATTATGCCCCTATTCGTACAACCACAACCTTAATTTAATGCTGCATACCTCTTGCATTGCACAATAATTAATACCAATCGCGAGGGTATGTGACGGGGATCACTAATAGAGAGACATCGGGTGATTCTTGCAAAGGTCATCAAGTCCTTCCCGTGAGGAGGAAACCTGCCATTTCGCTTCAAACGCTGTTCACCATTCTAAGCATGCCGCGAATATGCACCCGATGACCCCTCTCACCCTGCACTCAGTAAGGTTTAGAAACATATCAGTGTGGATGGAGACCTCTTCCTTTCATTGCTATAAGAAAACACACCCACCAAACTGTCAGTAAAGCTGCACGTTATTTTCGTACCGGAAACGGAAGTGCGGTTATGCCATGCGCTGACTCCGTGCGGTTTTAGTGCAGACGACGTAATATGCGATGTAAAACGATAATGAATGTTTGAATGAATGGCGAACACTTATGAACAAAAGAATGTATAATATGTTCTAGTATGGTTTTGAGCATTCATAAATATTCGTATCTCGTAAGCTGTTGAATGGTGATGTATACTTGTGTATGTTGTTTTATGGTGGTAATTCTATGTCGACTATAGGTATTACACGACCAAATACTTTTCCATAGGCCACAATGGTAGCGTTTGGATTGATGTAATCTTTAGGAAGGAAAGCACAATACCTGA